>QXEO01000247.1:17498635-17718767 GCA_007115705.1 Dactylis glomerata
AACCCGAAGAACTCGGTGATGCCGGTGAATGCGCTTCACCGGGTTAAGGGCGAGCTCCTGGATGCCGGTCTTACTCCTCAAGACCTGGTGGCCTGCTATATAAGCCGGCGCGTCTCCCCTCTGCAGCGCCGGTCGCACAAGATCTGCCAGATGAGCGGGCCAATGGACCCCACCCGGCACTCCACACACGAGCTGACTCCGGCCGACATTCTGCGCCGGATTAAGGATGTCTCTGCAGTCCTCTCAGGCCACTTTGCCTGGGGGCTAGAACCATACAGCCGGGATAGGCCCGCCCCAACGGTAAACCATCTTATCCGACACACAAAGTCCATGTCCGGCACATAGATACTTAAGCCGACACATGTCTGTTTGCCGACACATATCATATTGATCCGACATACAGAAATTCCTTGTCTGAATACTTGACTTTGCTGTTTATATAGAAATTCAGCTTCCAAACCATGGAGAACTCCCGGATCAAGATCGCGGCGGACCGCACCGTTGCGGATGCTGAAGATCCGGATCATTGGGATAAGCTTCCCAGGAGCACCCGTGCTGCAGCTGCCATGGGTAAGGGCTCTTCATCCCGGCATTATACTCAAGACCGGAGTGAGATTGATTCTGACGAGGAGGTCCTGCTGTACTATGACCCGACGCCACTTGCGTACGCCTTTCCAGAAACACCTATTGCTCACGAGTTTCCAATGCCGTCCTCAGCTATCCCGGACGATATCGTTATCGACGCCGCCCCTCTGAACCAGGGACCTCCTTCCACCGGCGGACGTGCCGGCCGGAAGCGAGGTGTGAAGCCCCCGTCCGACATACCTCAGAGGTCGAAGAGGCAGAAGGTCTGCGTGCCCAAACAGAAGAAACATAGGCCTGTTGCCTCGGGGTAAATTTCCTTTTCTTTACATTTCCTCCGACATATCTCTTGTTTGTATTACTGACTTGGTGTTTTCTCTCTTTCAGTGCTCCTCTTGAGCCGGAACAAGCTTCTGGCTTGAGTGGCGACCCGAAGGTTACCAAGCCCGCTGCCCCTGCTACCTCCGACATTCCCTCTGCCAGTCACACGAGCTCCCCGGCGCCGGCATCCTCGCCTGCGCCCGACAAGACCTCCTCCCCGGCGAAGGACGTTCCTCCGCCGGAACAAGACACCTCTGCCCCCGACGTCCACATGGACTCGGGGGCTCAACAGGAACCTCCGGCTCCTGATGTCCACATGGACACAGGAGCCCACCAAGAAGCACCAGACTCCGGCGCGCCCACCGGCGACGCCGGCACAACTGAAGATGCCGGCGCAAGCAACAAGAGCGCCGGCACAGACATCAAGGGCAAAGGCCCTTTAGTGCCAGAGGTCCGGACTATTCCGGATCCCGCTCCTGCTGGCCAAGATGCACCGGCCGCGCCGGAACAGCCCGCACCCGAGACTCCTTCAGCTGACAAGACCCCAGCACCGGCCAAGACCACTGCACCGGCCAAGACCGGCACGTTGAAGATTCAGCCGGCCAAGCCCGGCACACCATCTGCCGCAACTGCTCCTCCTAAGGCAGCGTCCGGGACCAGCTCTGCTCTGGCCCTGCATCTTGGCAGGGCAGCAGCCCGGCCGGGGTACCGGAAAAGCTTCTTCGACACCCCAGAACTCGAGGGCCTCGTCCCTCTTGCGACGAAAAGTGATGAGAGCCTCGGCTCTCTTAAGGAGCAGTGCATCAAGTGGAACGACGCCAGCCACATGGACACTGCGGACTCAAGGAGCAAGAAGCTGGCCGAAGCCAAGACCAGTGGCGACCCAAGCGACTTCCTGGCAGCGAAGCCCATACCTATCGCCAGCGAGCTCCTCAGCATCCAGCAAAGACTTCACAAGTTGGCCGATGCCACCAACGTAAGTCCTTTACATTTACACACATATCCCCAGTCCCCGAAAATGTCGGCTGTCCGGGATATGGACATCCGGGATTTTCTCATAGTCCTTTAGCTAGCTTCTTTTGAATTAACTGCCGACATATGAGCTCGATCCGAGCTTCAAATCCTAGTCACCGAGGGCCGGGATAGGTGCGCAGCACCTGTGCCGGGTCTTTAACAATTTCACATCTCTATTATCTTTCAAATCCTCTTGACCGGGATATAAGCTCGATTCGAGCTTCAAATCCTAGTCACCGAGGGCCGGGATAGGTGCGCAGCACCTGTGCCGGGTCTTTAACAATTTCACATCTCTATTATCTTTCAAATCCTCTTGACCGGGATATAAGCTCGATTCGAGCTTCAAATCCTAGTCACCGAGAGCCGGGATAGGTGCGCAGCACCTGTGCCGGGTCTTTAAAAGAATGATCACTTGATAAAATCTTCACTTTAATTATCATGTCAAATTTCTCTGCTGACATTTCAAATCCCGGCATTTTTGCAGCGCATGAACAACACCCGGGCCGACATGTTCCATGAGTTGGTGTGCGAGCATCGGAAGCTTTCCGACGCACACAGCAAGCTTCAGCAGGAGCTGTCCAAGAAAGGTAATTTTTGCCGACATACTGCTGTATGCCGGATATCTTTCCTCTCTTTACTTTGCAATACTTCTTCTTACCGACACATAACCTTGTGCCGACATTCTGCAGCTGGCACTGAAAAACAAGTCACCGCGCTTCTTACGAGGGTGAAAGAGCTTACTGGTATGCCGGATCCTGCTTGTTACCCGGATAGCTACTTTATACTTCAAATCCTTTACTCTTTGTCACTGTTTTCTTTCTTCAAATCCTTTTAACTTGAAATCTTTGCAGATGAGAAGGCTGCACTGGAGGCACGCCACCAGGATTGTGTGTCCTCGGTGGATGTGGCCAAGCAACTGGACGACCGGGATGCCGGTCACAAGGCCGAAGTTGAGCAGTTGAAGGGCCGGATCACCGAGCTGCTGGATGAAAAGGAACAGAGGGAGGGCCAACTGAAGAAAACCCAGACCCTGCTCGTTGAATCCGAGACTGATGCCTCCACTGCCCACGCTGAACTGGATAGCCTGAAGGAGCAGGCCACCAAATGGGAGGTTACAGTTGCACAGCTGAATGCCGACCTTGCCCGTAAGCTTCAAATCCTTTCCCCTTTTATCCTTCCCGACATAGTGTAATCTTTTTCGGCATAGCATCTATGCCGACATATTTTCCTTTTGCTAACATTGTTTCTATTCTGCAGGCATGTTTCCCGCTTCCGTCGCTGACGTTGAGAGGGCTTTGCAGTTGGACCGAGAAAACCGGGGTGTTCCGGTTGACTCGCCCAACTGGGACATGTCGGAGCAGCTGCTGGCCCTGCAGTCCCGGAAGGAGGCCATGACCCTTTACACTGAAGAGCTCTTCTACGGCGCCCAGGAGGCATTCTCTGCCCTCTGGCCGGGACAAAGGACTCCCACTGACCCGGTTGACCTAGGCAACGACCTGCAGCTTGCCAAGGTTCGCCTCCGGGAGTGGCGAGATTCCGGCGCGAGGGTTGGAGCTGACGAAGCCCTCAGCTACTTCCTCTCCTGGTATGAAAAGGCAGACTTGGAGACTTTGCGCACCGTGCGCGAAGGATCCATCTGGACCACGGATCCGGAACATATCCGGCGCCGGCGAGAGTTGGCCCACAGCTATGTGGACTATGCCGACACCGACAAATTCGTCCGGGACATCCGCGAGCCGGAGAAGAAGGACGATGCCGGGACATCCGCCGCTGCTGAGGGTTCCGACTCCAGCCAAGATGAAGATGAAGCTGAGGAAGACGACACTGAAGCTCCGGAACAGGCATCTGCCCCGGGCGGAGGTGATGGCTCCATTCCATCTGCTGCGTCCGGCACACCTGAGGCCGACATCTCGACTGCTACTGCTCCACCTGCTGGCGGCCCCGCGCCTGCCCCTTGAATCTTTGCACCAAAAACACTTTAAGCTTTATCAGATCCCCGGTATGCCGGGTGCAGTTGTAAGATATACGTTTTAATTTCCTTTGGTTTGCTACCTGAACAAGTTTTATCTTGGTTTGCTTGTTATCAATGCCGGATCATCTTTTGGCTAAGTCACCGAGTTGTTTTCCTGTTTCCTCAATTTCACAACCTTGGCTACTTGTCTACCTTAATTGGCTTTCGACGTATGAGTCTCAAGGTTGCTTCATCGAACATACAGTACTTTAACTTTGAGACTTAGACTTCAAATCATCCGACACTTCGAATTTTAACTTTAGCTTTAACGAAAATGTCGGTTCGCTTGCTTTGTATTTCCTTAGCCGTTTTCCATGTGTAGACAATCTCCGGCATCTACTCTTGCTAGCCATGAAGCCGGGTTTCGGACAGCAGCTGAGTCAAAGAGTGGCCTTTGGTGCCGACACATTACTAGGCCGACATAGGAAACATTCAAATAAAGCCAGCCGGCATATAACAAAAAACTGTAAATAAACAACAAATATACCTCGGAGCTAGTTACCCGGCTTCTTCCGGATGCCGGTATTTCATTCATTAGTCTTGTGCCGGCACAACACGCCGGCACACAAAGGAAAATATGGAAATACATACATTGTGTTGCTCAGGAGTAAAAGGGGCGCAGTAGAGCTATGTTCCATGGCCTCTTGGTTTCTTCTCCGGACCTGTCCGCCTTATTCTTCTTGGGGTCCTGCGCATCTATAAGATAATAGGCATCATTGTGCAGAGCTCTGCTCACAATGAATGGCCCCTCCCATGGTGGAGTTAACTTATGCCGGCCTTCTGTTCCTTGCTTTAGCCGGAGTACTAGATCTCCCTCTTGAAATCTCCTTGGATTTACCTTCTGCGCATGATAGCGTCTGAGGTTCTGCTGATATACTGTTGTTCTTGACAGAGTTATTTCCCTTGCTTCCTCTAGCAGATCAACATCATTTTCTCTGGCTTCTTTAGCCTCTTCCTCAGTATATAGCACTATTCTTGGTGCATCATGTATTACATCTGTTGGAAGCACAGCTTCTGCTCCATACACCAGGAAAAATGGTGTGTAGCCTGTTGATCTATTCGGAGTTGTTCTTAAACTCCATAGCACTGCTGGCAGCTCATCTAGCCAACATCCCGGAGTTTTCTCCAGGGGCTCTATCAGCCGGGGTTTTATGCCGGATAATACTAGCCCATTCGATCTCTCTACTTGGCCATTGGCACAAGGGTGGGCAACCGACGCAACGTCCAGCCGGATTCCCACCTCCTCACAAAATCTGGCAAATGGCCCTTGGGCAAAGTTTGACCCATTGTCAGTGATGATGCTATGAGGAACACCATATCTCAAGATTATATCCTTTAAGAATTTCACTGCTGTGTGACCATCACACTTGCTTATGGGCTTCACTTCAATCCACTTGGTGAACTTGTCCACCATGACCAGGATATGGGTCATTTTCCCTCTGGCCGGCCTAAAAGCCCCGACCATATCCAGGCCCCAAACAGCAAAGGGCCAGGTTATTGGGATAGTTTTCAGGGCTGATGCCGGCTGATGAATCTGGTGGGCATATCTTTGACACCCATTACATTTCCGGACCAAGTTTTCTGCCTCTTGCAGTGCCGTTGGCCAATAAAAGCCATGCCGGAATACCTTTGCCACCAATGCCCTGGACGAAGCATGGTGACCACACTCCCCCTGGTGAATTTCCCGGAGCATCTCCAGACCCTCCGCAGATTCGACACATCTCTGCAATACTCCGGTGGTACTTCTCTTGTATATTTCTTTGTTGATGATGGTATACGCTTTGGATCTCCTTATAACCCGGCGGGCCTCGGTTTCATCCGCCGGCACTTGACCATCCACCATGAAGTTCATGATAGGACGTGCCCATGAGGGCACTTCCCTGACAGTGAACACTGCCTGATCTATTTCCATCATTTCGACCGACACATAATCGATCTCCATGGGCTGCGAAGTCCCCGGGACTGAAGAATCAGTCCCCGGGTATGCCGGAGCAGTCCCCGGGTATACCGGCACAACCTCTTGGCACATTTTACCCTTGCCTTTAGTTTTGCTCCGGAATACTGTACTAACAGCATATGCCGGCCCAGTCCCCGGGACCGAGGAAACAGTCCCCGGGTTATCCGACCTGACTCCGGCATCTATCTCCATCGGAACTGCTTCCTCCGGACCTGGCGGGACATAAATGGAGGATGACTCCGGCGAGGGTTTGATCGATGGCTTCCTCAGATGCTCCAGCGAAATGCTGGGCGGGATTGAATCTCGGGAAGACCCCAGCTTGGATAATGCATCGGCTGCATCGTTCTGAGCCCGGAGAATGTGCCGGAACTCACAACCTTCAAAGTAACCACTTAACTGCTGCACTAGGAAACGGTATGATGCCATGTTAGCATCATGCGCGTCCCATATGCCGGAACACTGCTGGATTACCAAGTCAGAATCACCGAAACACATAATCCGGCGGATTCCTATGTCCTTAGACACCTTCAGGCCATGCACAAGTGCCTCGTATTCCGCCACATTATTTGATGCTGCAAAGTGAATCTGCAGGACATATCTCAGCTGGTCATTCTTTGGTGAACTGAGAACTATGCCGGCACCCAAGCCATGGATTGTTTTGGACCCATCGAAATGCATCCTCCAATAATTGGCATCTGGCAATGGTGGCTCATACTGTATCTCGGCCCAGTCAATAAAGAAATCAGCCAAGACCTGGGACTTGATTGTATCCCTCTTATCGTACTGCGGTGTATATGGTGAAAGCTCTATTGCCCACTTTGCTATCCGGCCGCTGGCATCTTTGTTGCCTATAATTTCCGAGATAGGGGCCTCGGCCACTACCCGGATTGGATGCTCTTGGAAGTAATGCTTGAGCTTCTTGGCCGCCATATAGACACCATAGGTCATCTTCTGATAGTGGGGGTAATTTTGCTTTGAGGTGGAGAGGACTTCACTCAGATAATATACCGGCCGCTGCACGGTTTTGCCTCCTTCCTCTCGCTCTACTACCACCACAGCACTGACAACTCGGTTAGTTGCCGCTATATAGAGCAACATTGGCTCCCGGGGCATCGGAGACGCTAATACCGGCGCTGTTGACAACAACTGTTTCAATTCCTTGAAAGCTGCATCTGCTTGCGTTGTCCAGACAAATGTGTCGGACTTCTTCATCAATTGATATAACGGCAGGGCTTTCTCTCCCAGCCGGCTTATGAAGCGGCTCAGGGATGCGAGGCATCCAGTGAACTTCTGTACTTCCCTCAAATCTGTCGGCGGCTTCATCCTTTCTATGGCACGAATCTTGCCGGGATTCACCTCAATACCCCGGCTGGAAACAAGGAAACCGAGCAACTTGCCCGCCGGCACACCAAAGGTGCACTTAGCCGGATTCAACTTCATCCGGAATCTCCTCAGGTTCCCAAAGGTTTCCCGGAGATCATCTATGAGAGTCTTGCTCTCCTTGGATTTTATGACGATATCATCGACATATACCTGCACATTTTTATCTATCTGATCGTGCAAACACTTTTGCATACACCTTTGGTAAGTTGCGCCGGCATTTCTTAAACCGAACGGCATAGTGAGATAGCAATAAGCCCCGTATGGGGTAATAAAGGATGTCTTTATTTGATCAGGCTCATACAAGGGGATCTGGTGGAAACCAGAATAGGCATCCACAAATGATAACAGTTCACATCCGGCTGTGGAATCAATCACTTGATCGATCCGAGGCAGCGGGAATGGATCTTTAGGACATGCCTTGTTCAAGTTGGTGTAATCAACACACATCCGCCATACTTTCACTATGGCGGGCTCATCTTTCTTCTTTTCCACCAAAACCGGATTAGACACCCAATCCGGATGAAGTACTTCCTTGATAAAGCCGGAGGCTAAGAGCCTGGCCACTTCCTCCCATATGGCTTTCCTTCTATCGCCGGCATTCCGCCGGAGCGGCTGCTTCACTGGCTTAGCATCCGGTCGCACATGCAATGCGTGCTCAGCCAGCTCCCTCGGCACACCTTGCAAGTCTGAAGTAGACCATGCAAAGATATCCCGATTCTCACGGAGGAAGCTGATGAGCTCGCTTTCCTATTTGGGATCCAAACTTGCCCCAACCAGGGCATGGCGCTCCGGGAAAGCTTCATCCAGAGGCACCTTTTTTACCTCCTTGCCTGCTTGAAAAGTAGCACTGCCACCGGGATTTGCCATGCCCGGCATATATTTGCTGGCCACGACCGTCTCAGCAATCTCCACTGCTCGCTTGAGCCTCTTCCTCTCCTCTGCAATGATCAGAGTCTCGGCCAGATTGGATCCGGCGGTGGCACATGCCATCGAACGCTTGTAATCACCAATGATGGTGATCACTCCTTTGGGTCCCGGCATCTTCATCTTCAGATACGCCACATGCGTAGAGGCCATGAATTTTGCCAGTGCCGGTCTACCCAGCAAAGCATGGTAGGGGCTCTCCAGATCAACCACCTCGAACATGAGGTTTTCCACCCTGCAGTTATCCCGGCTGCCAAACATGACATCCATCCGGATCTTGCCCATCGGCGCACACGAAAGTCCCGGCACAATGCCGTGGAACGTGGTCTTGCTTGGTTCCAGCATATTTTCCTTGATTCCCAGCTTCTCCATCGTATCCCGATACATGATGTTGATGCTGCTTCCATTATCAATGAGGACCTTGCTGAATCTTACGTTATTAGCCGGCCCGACGAATGTCGGATCCATCACCAGAGCATATCCGCCGGGATTTGGCATGATCCGGGGATGATCTGCCCTGTCCCAACCAACAGCCTGGTCAGACCAGTACATCAGCTTTGGCACAGCCGACATAACGGCATTCACCTCCAGACTCCGCCGGTACAAGCTCTGCTTGTCTGTTCTCTCGGTCTCAAAGACCATATAGCTCTAATCATACTCCTTGTACTCATTCCGGCCCGCTCCTGGGCCTCCGGCGTTATATTCCGGATTATAGCTCTGGTCAACTTGATTTACGCCGGCATTTCCGGCGTTGCTCTGATTCCCAGGATTACCCGGCCTAGATGGGACTGCTATTGTATTGGCACCTGTCAATGGCGATGGAGCTGCCGGGACAGAGGGTCTAGCCGGTCCCCAGGGACCTGCACGACCTGCTAATATGTCGTCCAGCCACGAACAGTTTCTTGTCAAATGGTTTGCCGGCTTTCCCGGCTGGAATGTGTGAAACACACAAGGCTTGTCCATGGCAAGACCCACAGTATACTTCGGCCACTGCTTCTTCTGGCCGGCGGCTCCGCCGGCATTCTTGTTGGTCCAGACATTCTTCTTCTGGAACGGCTGTGCTTGCTGCTGCGGCTGCTGCTGAGGCTACTGATAGTTCTCATATCTCGGACGCTGGCTACTGCCGGCGCCCCCTTGCTCTTCCTCCACAGCTGCAACTTGTGCTGCTCCGTACCGATAATCCGGCCGCTCATCTCTCCTCTTATTCCGGTTATCAGAGCGATAGAACTGCCCCGGTCTACCGGCATTGCTGGTGTTTCCCTGGGTTTGCCCCTGTCCTTGTGCATCGAGACTGGGCTGCTTGGGATCTCCCAGAGCATAACTATCAGCGATCTTGATTGTTTCGGCCAGCGTGGCCGGCATTTGCCTCTGAAGCTTTTGCCACAGCATGGTGCCATGTTGGCACCCATGAGCGAACCACATGATGGCCTGCTGCTCATTGATTCCTTCGCAGGAATTGCGCAACGTGCACCACCTGGTCAGATAGTCACGGTCAGTCTCATTCACTCCTTGCCGGCAGTTAGCCAGCTCCTGCGGACGGTTGGGCCTCTTGTATGTACTGGTAAAGTTCGACACAAACTGCTCTTCGAAATCAATCCAGCCGTTGATACTCCCGGCCGGCAAATTATTCAGCCATATCCTGGCTGGACCTTCCAACATCTGCGGCACATATCGTACCGCCCATCTGAGGTTTCCTCCGGCGATGTTCACCGCTGTGGAGTAATCCTCCAACCAATCTTCCGGCTTCGTACTGCCATTATATGTCCTCGCGCCACGCGCGAGCTGGAAGTAGTAAGGCACCGGCTCACCCATAATCCGGGGTCCGAAACACATAGGGCCCGGAGCTCCTTGTCTCTCCACCAACTCTGATTGGTGGAGCTTGTCCAGCTTGAAACGTGCATCATTGGCTTCCAAGGACCGAGGTCCAAGCCGGGATGCTATTGGGCCTGCGATCATCTGCTGCTGCTGCTCCGGCTGATGCTGCTCACTATGCCGGGCTTGCTGATGCTGCTGCTGATATCCCGCCCTGGCAAGGGCGGAATTGCCGTCATCCTCTTGATGTCTCGGCTGAGCTGCACCCTGCTGCTGCGCTGCACCTCCGGCGCCCTGTTGCTGACGCCGGATTACACTGTTACTCCGGCCACCACCGGCCGCTGCTGCTTCATGCCCGGCCGGCACACTCTGGCCGGGCTTCTTGCTGCCGACATACTTGTCAGCTTGGCCGACATTCTTCTGCGCCATCGCCTGCTTTCCGGCGGCAGCCGGATCGTACACCTGGATCTGCTTGTCCCGGCGGCCAGAGGTCACACTTCCGGCACGCCGGGCGCTAGGATGCGGGGACGAGGCCTGGCCCCTCGACCTCGCGCCGGCACCTCCCGCCGACACAATGTACTGGGATGCCCCGGCACCTGGGTTTGCCTTCTTAAAGGCCTCCTGCTGCTTTGTAGCTTCAGACAAAAGTTGGTTAAGCCGGGCTTGCTGCTCACGCAGTGCTTCGCCGGATAAACAAGATAAATCCTTAGCTACCTCGGCCGCCGCTCTAAGGTTCTTTACTGGCGAACTATAGACTACCTTAGGCACAGTACTAGTTGCAGTATGACTCTTATCTCTAGCATCTTTTCCTATCTCAGCATTAAGATTTCTGCCTCTAGTTCTAACCTCTTCTATCCGGCTAGGCCGGATTACTACAGGAGTAAAACCATGGGCTGCTTCATACTCACGGAGTTGCCAGTTAAACCGTTCGTGCTCCTGGTTCATGGCCAGGGCCTCGTCGACGAGGGCCTGACGAGATCCCTCCAGGACCTCCCTTGTCTGCTCCGGATCAACGCCGGATCGCACCGGCTCGAGAAGCCGGTCGATGATGGGAAGAAGAACCTCGCCCCTAGCCGGCACACCGGAAGTGCCGGCCAGGTTCTCCGCACGCTCCAACGGAGGACGCGCCGACCTCTTGACCTTCGGCGGCTCCGGAGGAGAAGCTCCGGCCGCTGCTGCTTTGCCGGCATCTTCCGCCGGCGGCACGGATGTGCCGGCCATCATCACCTCAGCCGACTCTACTGAGCGAGCGCTACGCCCAGCGTGAGCCAGCCGATGTGACGGAGGATCCGACGCCACCAGCACCTCCTTCCTGCAAATTCTCTCAGTTCCCACGTACACCTCGTGGGAACCGAAAGACATAATCCGGCCATCCCTGGGGAACGGCCGGCCACCGAGACAACCGGTGTTGTCACTGACGAAACTGAGCGAGCCTAGCCTCTGGACGAGGCCAGAGACCACGCGCACTCCCGAAGCTGCTATCACAGACCCCGTCCGAATGAACACTCCGCCCAGCATATCGATCTGCCCCACGGTGGGCGCCAAATGTCGTCGTGGTGAAACAACATATGCCATAGGATGGCTTAAATGGGGGCCGAACTAGATGCTGGAGGATTCGGGAGAGGGGAACGAGCTAAAAAGCACGACAGAAAGAGACACTGATCTACCCAGGTTCGGGGCTCTCGTAAGGAGATAACACCCCTACTCCTGCTCTACTGATTGTATATATGGGTCGATGTAGTACACAACAATGGTGCTTCCAAGCTCTCTGCTAGAGAAGGAAGATGAACTGCTAAACCTCTAACCTTCAACCTTCTTCTAGTGACCAACCTTCCAATCACCAACCTCCAACTCTTAGCCCACCCCTTTCTAGGACTCCCTGTGCCACCTTATATAGTGGTGGCCAGGGTTACAACGGTCATAGAAGACCAGGAGACACCAACTACACTCCAAACAGGACTTGCTGTCGAGGGCAGACGCCCACGACTTTCTCCCTGATTGCTCTCGATGGGACTCCCCTTGCTGTACCTTGTACCTCTTGAACTGTGACCTTACCATTCTGAGGTAAGCTTGTACTTGTGCACAGTGAGGGTAGGTAACCTCCACTGTGCACCCTGCCATCTTACTCTGCTACCATGCTTGGATGTTTTCTTCCTTGATTGTAGGGATGTGACACCTTGGTTGACTTAAGTATCCCGGATATGACCGTTGGCCATACCCAGGACTTATATGCCGGACCAACGACCTACGAGGGTCGGGTAATCCGGCCTCCCCTGCTCCTGCACAACACACAAAACAATTAGGCCGGCATATCTGAGTATATGCCGGCACACCTATACTAGTATTCCGGCTATGCCGGCATATCCAGACACCAGCCGGGATACACATTATATGCCGGCTTAGGCCGATGCTCTTATATTCCGGCCAGGCCTTTCCTTGATAACCCGGCATAAAGTCAATCATAGACCTTGTGTCTTTCTACTCTCTTGACCCTACCGGGGGTCATCCCCCCGACAGTCAATCTCACCAGTTTGCTGATAAGAAAGGATTAAACGTATCATGTGGAAAATGATATTTGTTTGCAGTAAGTAAGTAATAATTGCAGAAAGTAAACAGTGCTTGCAGTAGAAAGTAATATATATATAAAAGAATGGATCGGGGTCCACAATTCACTAGAGGTGTCTCTCCATAAAGATAAATAACATGCTGGGTAAACAAATTACAGTTGGGCAATTGACAAAATAAAGAATGCAAATCAATGCATGTACATGCAATGAAGATAGTTATGAGATTCACTTGGGCATTACAGCATAATACATAGACCATAATCCAACTGCATCTATGACTAATAATCCACCCGTCGGATATCTTCCAAACAACCATTGGGTATTAAGTTGTAAGCATTAGATTATCGCCTTAACCAAAGAGTGTAATGTAAATAATACAAATGTCCTTGAACAAGAGATTGTTGTTTTCTCCCTATTAGCAACAGCACATCTACAACCTTAGAAGTTATTGTCACTCTCCCAGATTACTAGAGGCATGAACCCACTATCGAGCATAAATACTCCCTCTTGGAGTCACTAGCATCTACTTAGCCAAGATATCTACTAGCAACGGAGAGCATGCAAGATCATAAATAACATAGACATGATAAATCAAAAATCAACTTGACATAGTACTCTATATTCATCGGATCCCAATAAACACAACATGTAGAATTACATAATGAAGATCTTGATCATGATAGGCAGCTCACAAGATCTAAACATGAAGCACATGGAGGAGAAGACAACCATCTAGCTATTGCTATGGACCCGTAGTCTAAGGTAGACTACTCATGCATCACTCCGAAAGCTGGCATGGTGATGAAGAAGGCCTTTGGTGATGATTCCCCTCTCCGGCAGGGTATCGGGAAGAGCTTCTAGACCCTCCCGATCTCGGGACGACGATGGCGGCAGCTTGCAGTATGTTTCATAGAAAAGTGTTTGTTCCCTTAGGGTTTTCCCATTGAAGGGAATTTATAGGCGGAAGGGCGATGTCAGGAGGTGGACCAGGTGGTCAGACCACCTGGTGGCGCACCTAGGGGGTGGCCCACACCACCCTATGGTGCGGCTGCCCCTTGGTCCATCTCCGTCTCTCCTCTGGACTCTGTCTTCACATCAAGTAAATAGGAACTTTGACTTTCATTTCGTCCAATTCTGAGAATATTTCATGTGTAACTTTTCTGAATCACAAAAATAGCAGAAAACAGGGAACTGGCACTATGGCATCTCATTAATAGGTTAGTTCCAGAAAATGCATAAAAATACCACTAATTATAAACAAAGCACAAAGCAATTGGTGTAAAACAAGCATGGAGCATCAAAAATTATAGATACGTTTGCGACGTATCAAGCATCCATGGGCTTAAGCTTAGATGCCATGTTGCTCATCCTGAGGATATGATCCCTTATGCCATGTCCACCCCCAGTGTACTTTTCTGTCACTATCTGTTTTAGCAGCTGGGTAGCATATATCTTTGAAGAACCACTAAACTGGCTATTTATCTTTTCAAGAAGCTCCCCTACGGAAGCACACTCTGCAATTGAGCCCACAATCGCATTCTCAATTGTGTTCTTTATGAAAGCCATGCACTTTTTATTATTGGCCCACTTTTGGTTCTCGAGGACATATGCCAGCTTCAATGGAGCATGATCCTTCTTGGTTTTGTCCCAAGCAGCATCATCATATTTAGCATCTCTGACTGGCTCTGTTGGCTTGATCGGCTATGGAGTGTCCACAACCCAGTCCACCTCAGCGCAAACAAAAGCGAAGTCAACTTTCTTTCTCCATTCAGTGTAGTTGTCACCTTTAAGGGTTGGAGCATCCTTGATACAGCTCATCAAGTAGTACCCTCCTGAAAACTAGAATGAAGTGAGACAATAACAACAATTGCATGCATTAATCCAACGTTGGTCAAAATTAAGACATGCAACTGTTTATGCAATTAAATCTATATCACCTGACGAGGGTATGACCCCTCGGTCCTCGATATCCCTCGGTCCTCGATATTTGCCTACCTAGTTCCTGCCAAGGAAGAAGCCCGCTCGAAGGATATGCATGAAGCCCGCAAGGCCCAACACACCGACTTGGAGTAGAAAGCAAGAAACACCTTGTAAACCCTAACTGGCTGCATATATAAAGCCACCAAGGGCGCCCCCTAGAGGATGATCCGAACTTGCATAGGCTAAATCTCGCATAGATCCCACGCATAGGCTAGCCACGCCATCTCCTTCCACCTCCACCAGATTGCATCTGCGCACCATTGTAACACCTCCAACTATATAAGCAATACAAGATCAGACAAGCAGGATGTAGGTCTTTACCCTCCGGGGAGCCAAACCTGGGTAAATTTGTGTGCACCCCTGTAACGACCCAAGATTTTATCAAATTTTGGGGGAAAATTTTCGTTTTTATTTTGCTTATGTTGATTGAAAATTCACAGGGATTTAAAACTTTTTGAGTTTAATTGAAAGCTTTGTTTGAAAACTATTTAAAATCCTCTATTTATTTCTTGAAGAACTTCTTTGAGAAAGATCAAGTATCAAAATACTATTTTCCATCCTTTATTCAAACCCTATTCAGCTTTATGCAAGCTTGCTTGCAAAAGATTGTTTTACAAAGTTTACCTTATTCAATAAAGGTTGCTTTTTCAAACCATATTTGAGTGTGTTTCTCAATCATTATTTTATAAACTATTATTTTACTATTTTAGAAAGAATCAAGTTCAAACTCTATTTCTATCTTCCTATGCAAGCAAAGCCTTTAGGCTTAATTAAGATCTTTTATTAAAAACCTTGTTTTGGTTTTGAAAACATGTTTGATATTGATTTAAAATCTTTCTGTGAATTTTACAAAAAATTAGAAATTGGTTTGACCTTGTTTGAATGCAGTATGCAAAATTTATAAAAGAAATAAGAAAACAGAAAAAGAAAAAGAAGAAAAGAAAGGAAAAATAGAAAAGGGCCGAAAGTAACGGTTCGACCTAGTAAGTGGATTCAGCCCGCGGCCCGTCTAGCCTCCACCCGAATCGGTACCCCTGATTCCTCCCCCCCCCCCCCCTCACCGACATGTGGACCCCGCGTGTCAGCCATCTTCTTCCTCGCGAAAATCACGCCGGCGACTCCCCCGCAGTAACCCCCTCCCCCGCTTAAATCCCATTGATTCCGACAGTAAAAGCTTCCTCCGTTTGCGCCTATTTAATCCCCAAAACCCCCTCTGTAGTTCCCCTCCTTTTCCCGTGCCAGAGAAGCCGCCAGGCCGTCGAAATCTCTCGCCGGAGCCCGAAGCTTCCTCCACCGTCTCCGCTCGATATCGATGGAATCAGTGAGTCCGCCGTCTCGATTTGATGACCCCCTGCATCACCTGGATCTGGCGCATCCCCTCACCCCTTTCTCTCTTCTAGATTCCCAGCCGGACACCGATGCCATGGACCTCTGCAAGCCACGTCTGCCCGACGCAGCTCCAGCTGGATCTCTGCAGCACTCCAGGAAGAAATCGACGCCGTCGATCTTGCTCCCATCCTCACCGCAACAACCCGCGCCTCGTCCACTCTTCCCCAGCGCCAGAAGACCACCAGAGCAGCTCGTAGTAGACCTCCAGACCCGCCGGACCTCGCCGTCGGTGTGTTTCCACGGTGAGCCCTCTCCTCTATGTCCTCTGCCGTTAGATCTAGATCTACTGGCTAGGATTAGATCACTAACCCGAAGAGGTATCCTCAGATCTGGTGCATTCGTTTCTCTTTTAATCCGACGGCCCTCAGAGCAGATCCGGCCGAACCGGTATAGGCTAATCAAAAGCTGCCACGTGGCCCTGTCTGAATTGAAACAGAGTTCAAATAGAAGTTTGAAACCTGATTTGATCCAAATCTTTGAAAAATCATAACTTTTGATCTGTAACTCGAAAAATAACAAATGATATCTCGTTAGAATCCTTAGGAAGTCTAGAATCCAGCAGTACCATAAAATATTATATTTTATGGGTTCAATTTGAAAATATTTTCAAATTGGAATCAAACTCTCTGTTAGCATGATTAATTCATATCTTTTGAACCAGGTGTCCAAAAATTACAAATTTGTAGTCCTTGGAATCCTATCAACTTGTAGAACATCATAGGATCAAGAAATTCCAAATTTGATACGTGCACACACTTTGTGCATTCAAATTTATCCAAATCACTATTTCGGTGATAATTTAATTTCTATAACTTATTTTTGAGTGATTCCAATTGCAGTGACTTTGTATTACTGCAAGCTATCCAGTAGCATCACTCCCATAATTTCTTGAACCATGTCACAATTATTCAAATTCTAATATGAGAATTTGAGTATTCCTATATAGATTAATTCTATTTCTATTTCAATCAATGATTCCTTCTACTTTAGAAAACCCTATGATCATACCTAGCTATCAAATATCGTCTTGAGATCACTTTGATCCAATGTCATATCCATCTAAGTACATCATGTCTATTTCACACCTATTCAAATTTCAATTGAGTTATTTGAGTAAAGTGAGACATATCTTAATCATCAGTTCTACTCTTGCTGTTGAGGTATTGATTCAATTCTTCTACCATAGCAAATCTTATATCATACCTAGACATCAATGTTGTCTAAACCACATCTTGATCAAGATCATATCTACTCAGACCTATCATGTCTAGTTCACACATATTCAAGTTACAATTGTGTTGTTTGAGTAAAGTGTGATACCCCTCAATCATAGATTCTATTCTTACTATCTTTGTGGTGTTGATCTAATCAACATGATAGCATCTATCCAATACTCCATGTACCTAATAGAAACCTTAAACCATAATCTCAAATGTTATCTACCCTACTCAATCCTCTGCCCACTTGATCCTAATTTCATGTGTAGAGCTATTCGATTAACAAATGAGTTAATCGAGTAACTCAATGATTCATGAATCCTAACCTAAACTTAAGTGTAATATATACTATTTAAGAATAATTGTTGTCACTCTTATTCAATAGTATTGCTATTGCACTATTTTGTCTCTTATGTGATTTACCCACATGAGATATTCCAAGATTCAATATGCTTTGATAAAGCATAAAGATCTCACTCATTATATTTTTGTCTAATTCATATGTATATTCAAATTGCAATTGTGCCACTTGAGTAGAATATGAATTCATCTCAAACCTAGATTTTTGTTAATGTGGTGTTGTTATAACCCATACCATAGTATGTGTTATACACCATATTGATCAATGAACCATTTGAGCCATGTCCTCAAATATAAATCAACCATACCCAATCAATGCCTACTTAGTTTTGTCCACATGTGTAGAACTATTCAACTTGCAAAGGTGCTAATTGAATGGTTCAAGCATTCTTAAAGACCTAGCCTAGTGCCTAAGTGTGATATATGCTATTTAAAGAATAAATGTTGTTACACTTATTCAAATAGTATTTTGGTTGCACTATCCCACACCTATGTGATCCATTTCACATGAGCTATTCTGAAACTCTTTCATACTTTGATAAAGCATAAAGACTTCATCAATTGTATAGTGCCTAGTCCAAATTATCTCTCCAACCCTATTGATCTCTCCCAACTAAGCTCTTCGATTCATATCTCACAAATCATGATCCTTTACCATGTCCTTCTTATCATAACATCTCAATAAAACTAAAATTGTTGAACCAACCCCTTCTTAATTGTTTGATTTGTTTGGTTGTGTTTGTATGGATTGTTTATGTTATGCTATTTCTTGTGCTATAGTTTGTGCGAAGAGCTACGTGCTTAGTTGAGAGAAGTGGAAAGATCGTATTCTTCAAAAAGGCAAGTGACACACATGTCCCTCACCCAGTTTATTTATGCATCAGTATATTCACCTCTTGTAGTATGCATGATAGGTGTTTTACTCAACTGTTTTATCAATGCTTAGATCCTAGTAGTGTGTAGCTATCCCTCAAACCCCACCTGATAGGATGCTAAATACTTTGTTAATATTGATGCCATGCTAAGATCACTTGAAAAGTGTTTTGTGAAAAGTTAAGAACTTCAACTAAAATGAAACACCTGGGTGGAATGGTTTGATAAGATGAGGCGAGGTAGGTCGGTTCTGGGACGCAAGCCTCATAAGAGGATGTGGGAACAGAATGCCGCTCGGGATGGCCACCCAGGAATAAAGAGATGGCTATGTCTTCCATGCTTAGTGTACTTCCAGTGCAGCCTTATGACATTATGGGCTCTGTCTTGACTGATTAGATGTGGGAGTGCAACTATGTGCGAGAAGATGGTGGTAGATGAATTATAGGATGGGAACGGATCTTGCCAGTTAGTTGCCCTCTCCTCTAAAAGGTCTCGTTTCATTTTATGTATGGGCATAAAATGAATCGTAAGGTGAAAGTGCACAACCCTTGCAAGGTGTTTAAATCTAATCGATTAGCCGTGTCCTCGGTTATGGACAATTGAGTCTCTAGACATGGAATGTACGGAATAATCTCATCACCGATTTTGAATTATTAAAATTTGTCTAGAAACCCCTAGGTAGGAACTAAGGACCATACACTCCGAGGGATGGTGGTGCCTGAGGTTCCAAACTTTGTTGAGTTGCGCCCAGAACTGCATACCGGCCAGTATGTAGTGTATGGGGGTTGTCTTGACCCTTGAAAAATAAAATTTGTTGAAAGAAAGTATTAAAATGGATTTATAGGATAAAATTGGCTTTATGCAAATCAGCCTTTGAGATCCACCAGCCAAATGCCATGTAGTATAGTCTTTCCACAAAAATGCCACCAAATATGTGTCATTTGCCAGTACATCATTGTACTGACCCCTCTGGGGCTGCATATTCAAACGTGCAGGTTTTACTGTCGAGTAAGGAACCAGGAGTAGGATCTCGAGACTACATTCCAACATGTCTGCCTGTGGCACGTGATGAAGAATGGAGGCTCACTGCAACTATGCTTTATGCTGTGTACTCGTAAGGTTGAAGACCTATGTAACTAGATTTACGTTGTAATATTGATGCTATTGCAATGATTACTTATTTTGTACTGTGGTGCTATCTACTGATCCAGGGAATGGCACAGATACACAGGAGATTTGCCTTTAGTTAAAGGCGGGTCGTTACAAATGGTATCAGAGCATAGTGTTGCCTGTAGGATCGAGACCCTAGAATTGGAATATACTAGGAAGCCCTAGGATTCTTTCCTCTCTCTTCAAAAGGAAAATCAATTCAGTTTTCTAAATGAGATCAATCTATATACTCTCAGTTTGAAATTTTCTTGTAAGAACTCACCCCCTTCAATTGTTTTACACTACTCTTCCTTCTAATTTAGAAGACCAGCCCCATTAAATCACTGAAGAAAGGACCAGTGATGATCATGACCCTGAAGTGTGAGACTGAGTTTCCCAAAGCATTGAAGAACCTCATGTTAAGTATGGGAATGCAAGGAGAAGCTGTTTACAAAGGATTTCCCGTGATAGATGAAGGTGAAGAATATTGGTGGGTGCAACTGCACCTATACAAGAACAAGGAAGATGACCACAAGAAGATGGGACTTTGGATGTTTACCAACTCCGAGATGTATCCATCATTCCTTGACTCAGCAAGATGTGCTGCTTGGTCCGCTATAAAGGAACTTGGAGAAAGACTCAAGTGGAGACTTCACAATACGCAGCAGGACCTCAAAGAAGAAAAGGAAGATACTACTGCACTGAAGACAACCATAAGTCAACTTCAAGGTGACTTGGAAAAGTTGGAATCTGAACTTAGTGTTCAAGAAGACCTCATCAAAACCAAGGATGAGCAGATTTCCAATCTACTGAAGCAGCTAGACCAGAACAATGAATCTGCTTAGAAGAGTACCAAGAAACCTTAGTTGGACTTCCATTTAGGAAATTTTAATAAACAACGACGTGTAATAAACGTTATGGTCATACCGACTTGTGGATGATCGTACCTTCCCGTTGGTTTGAAAACTAGTTTACTAGATATGATGAATATTTGTTAGATATTGCTTGTAAGATGAATTGTTTTGATCTGTTTTGTTTTGGGTAAGATTTTCTTCTTTAGATCCCTTCTATCTAATTCTCATCTATGCTAGTACCTAAACTTGTCCTAAAACCCAAACCGAAGTTTTCTCAACGACAGAACAACTACAATAACCCTCAGTTAGAGATAAGGATACAGAGTACAACAACAAGCGGTAGCTTTTCAGGTACAAGAGACTGGAACGTTACGCAAGAGGTTGCACAAAGGATGATACCCCAAGACTCCAGTAAAGCTAGGATAGCTGAAGGATACCTCGCAAACAATAAGAAGACATCCCAAGGTGTAACTAATGTGGAAGTAATACTATTCACCCACCTCAGGCAAGAAGGGTGGAAAGAGCAATGGGAAAGAGCAAACAGAGCGATGGAAAGAGCAAACAGAGCAATGGAAAGGATTTTAATTCCTATTAAATGGCAAACCAAAGGATCTACAACTTAAGGATTATTGCCATGAGCCTTGTTGAAAACCTCTAGCTAGGAACGATAGATTTTGTTTCAAAATTTAAAGTAGAATTTGGAAACTTGGTTCCAATTTCAACAAAACTTTTGTTTAAAAGCTAGTGAGGTTGACCAAGAGTTAGAATGCGAGATGCACCAAACCAAATACAAGGTAATGATTGGGTGCGACATGGATTTGCGCCCCGTGACGACTACTCATATTGTTCGCTCTTGTATGAGGAATGGTGAATCTAGAGAGACATACCTACATGAGAGACGATGTCGTTAAACCTTAACCTTAGGAGGATAAGATATTACATCCCTTATAGTGAGCCAGTGGCCAAAACGTAGGAATACGGTGAGAATTTGGTTTTTGAACGGCTACACGAATCAGAAACGTTTTGCTCAGTGGACTTTGAAGATGGAGACTGTTCAGCTTCGGCTACTGCCTATTCAGCTACCTCCCTGAGCCTATAAAAGAGAGATCACTCCTCTCCAGAGAGACACAACAAAGACAGCCACCACTACCTATGCGATTACCCCCTGACTCCAAAGCCTTACGCCACCGAAGTCTACCCCATCCCGACCTGCGATGTTATGAAGCAACTCTCAGAATCCCTGAAACTACTCTCCTGCCCATGAGAGCTTCATTAGACCCCTCTTCCCTGAGAAGGAGTTCATCTTCGAGATATGATCAAGTTGATCAGCGCCTTTCAACAACTATGAAGACGTTTGCTAAAGGAATTCTTAAGGACCATCTGGTACCTGTGGCAAGTAGCACGACTTGCTCTGGTAACTTGAATGGGTTCAACAATGCTGGTTATAAGGCGACCTTCCGTTCCTTAAAGGTGCAAGTACCTCTTACAGAGTCTACCTTATTTACCCCTATGAAATGCATGAGAAGACTGCAGAGAGATGCCATCCTAATTCATTGGGATGTGTGGTCTCATCATGTTCGTGGGGCAAGCATGCAGTACTTGGCACTGAATCATCTTTTGAGATTCTGTAATGAAAATCAGCTAAAAGACAACAAGGAATATGGTGATAGCCTGTATACTGTCTTGGCCTTGGTGAGGACCGACCAAGAAAAGGCTAGATACATATTCTTGGAAGATGTACAACAACCAGGAAGGTTACCAGAACAAAATGGTATCGTGGAAAATTGAAGATCAGAATGGTATAAGGAAGCAACCATAAAGATGAAGAACCTCTAAGGATGATGATAAGGAAGTTGAGATGATGAGAGGATACCCTCTCAGCTTGGCCTTCTGAATGACCCAAGGAGGAGACAACTCAGCTTGGTCCTCTGATTGAACCAAAGAGTGACTCCTCAGTGTCCAAAGTAGTTCAACAACTACCCCATTGGATAGAAAGCTCTACAATAGAGTAAGATTACCTCAAGCAACCCCATAAGGAAGATTGGTGCCCGGATTTGTGAATAGACACCCACCTATTGTAAATAAAGATGTGGACTACCTTGTTGATGACAACGCGATGGATGATATCTACTTATCACCAGAATTGGATGGAACCCTTGGTATGCCCACTTTTGAACACAGTAGCGATCATCAAAACTTCTGAGAAGAGCGATTCAGTGAAAATGGCACAACAGTGAATGCAAGCTGGGAACAAAATGCAAGTGCCTAAGGAAGCATCAAGATACCACCAAGAGGAATTTTCTTTTAAGGGTGGTAGCCACCCAGATACCTAAACCCAGATAACCTAATACCTACTTTCTTTCTAGCCTCTTCCAATCTCGAGGACGAGATTTCTTTTAAGGGTGGTAGTCTGTAACGACCCAAGATTTTATCAAATTTTGGGGGAAAATTTTCGTTTTTATTTTGCTTATGTTGATTGAAAATTCACAGGGATTTAAAACTTTTTGAGTTTAATTGAAAGCTTTGTTTGAAAACTATTTAAAATCCTCTATTTATTTCTTGAAGAACTTCTTTGAGAAAGATCAAGTATCAAAATACTATTTTCCATCCTTTATTCAAACCCTATTCAGCTTTATGCAAGCTTGCTTGCAAAAGATTGTTTTACAAAGTTTACCTTATTCAATAAAGGTTGCTTTTTCAAACCATATTTGAGTGTGTTTCTCAATCATTATTTTATAAACTATTATTTTACTATTTTAGAAAGAATCAAGTTCAAACTCTATTTCTATCTTCCTATGCAAGCAAAGCCTTTAGGCTTAATTAAGATCTTTTATTAAAAACCTTGTTTTGGTTCTGAAAACATGTTTGATATTGATTTAAAATCTTTCTGTGAATTTTACAAAAATTTAGAAATTGGTTTGACCTTGTTTGAATGCAGTATGCAAAATTTATAAAAGAAATAAGAAAACAGAAAAAGAAAAAGAAGAAAAGAAAGGAAAAATAGAAAAGGGCCGAAAGTAACGGTTCGGCCCAGTAAGTGGATTCAGCCCGCGGCCCGTCTAGCCTCCACCCGAATCGGTACCCCTGATTCCTCCCCCCCCCCCTCACCGACATGTGGACCCCGCGTGTCAGCCATCTTCTTCCTCGCGAAAATCACGCCGGCGACTCCCCCGCAGTAACCCCCTCCCCCGCTTAAATCCCATTGATTCCGACAGTAAAAGCTTCCTCCGTTTGCGCCTATTTAATCCCCAAAACCCCCTCTGTAGTTCCCCTCCTTTTCCCGTGCCAGAGAAGCCGCCAGGCCGTCGAAATCTCTCGCCGGAGCCCGAAGCTTCCTCCACCGTCTCCGCTCGATATCGATGGAATCAGTGAGTCCGCCGTCTCGATTTGATGACCCCCTGCATCACCTGGATCTGGCGCATCCCCTCACCCCTTTCTCTCTTCTAGATTCCCAGCCGGACACCGATGCCATGGACCTCTGCAAGCCACCTCTGCCCGACGCAGCTCCAGCTGGATCTCTGCAGCACTCCAGGAAGAAATCGACGCCGTCGATCTTGCTCCCATCCTCACCGCAACAACCCGCGCCTCGTCCACTCTTCCCCAGCGCCAGAAGACCACCGGAGCAGCTCGTAGTAGACCTCCAGACCCGCCGGACCTCGCCGTCGGTGTGTTTCCACGGTGAGCCCTCTCCTCTATGTCCTCTGCCGTTAGATCTAGATCTACTGGCTAGGATTAGATCACTAACCCGAAGAGGTATCCTCAGATCTGGTGCATTCATTTCTCTTTTAATCCGACGGCCCTCAGAGCAGATCCGGCCGAACCGGTATAGGCTAATCAAAAGCTGCCACGTGGCCCTGTCTGAATTGAAACAGAGTTCAAATAGAAGTTTGAAACCTGATTTGATCCAAATCTTTGAAAAATCATAAATTTTGATCTGTAACTCGAAAAATAACAAATGATATCTCGTTAGAATCCTTAGGAAGTCTAGAATCCAGCAGTACCATAAAATATTATATTTTATGGGTTCAATTTGAAACTATTTTCAAATTGGAATCAAACTCTCTGTTAGCATGATTAATTCATATCTTTTGAACCAGGTGTCCAAAAATTACAAATTTGTAGTCCTTGGAATCCTATCAACTTGTAGAACATCATAGGATCAAGAAATTCCAAATTTGATACGTGCACACACTTTGTGCATTCAAATTTATCCAAATCACTATTTCGGTGATAATTTAATTTCTATAACTTATTTTTGAGTGATTCCAATTGCAGTGACTTTGTATTACTGCAAGCTATCCAGTAGCATCACTCCCATAATTTCTTGAACCATGTCACAATTATTCAAATTCTAATATGAGAATTTGAGTATTCCTATATAGATTAATTCTATTTCTATTTCAATCAATGATTCCTTCTACTTTAGAAAACCCTATGATCATACCTAGCTATCAAATATCGTCTTGAGATCACTTTGATCCAATGTCATATCCATCTAAGTACATCATGTCTATTTCACACCTATTCAAATTTCAATTGAGTTATTTGAGTAAAGTGAGACATATCTTAATCATCAGTTCTACTCTTGCTGTTGAGGTATTGATTCAATTCTTCTACCATAGCAAATCTTATATCATACCTAGACATCAATGTTGTCTAAACCACATCTTGATCAAGATCATATCTACTCAGACCTATCATGTCTAGTTCACACATATTCAAGTTACAATTGTGTTGTTTGAGTAAAGTGTGATACCCCTCAATCATAGATTCTATTCTTACTATCTTTGTGGTGTTGATCTAATCAACATGATAGCATCTATCCAATACTCCATGTACCTAATAGAAACCTTAAACCATAATCTCAAATGTTATCTACCCTACTCAATCCTCTGCCCACTTGATCCTGATTTCATGTGTAGAGCTATTCGATTAACAAATGAGTTAATCGAGTAACTCAATGATTCATGAATCCTAACCTAAACTTAAGTGTAATATATACTATTTAAGAATAATTGTTGTCACTCTTATTCAATAGTATTGCTATTGCACTATTTTGTCTCTTATGTGATTTACCCACATGAGATATTCCAAGATTCAATATGCTTTGATAAAGCATAAAGATCTCACTCATTATATTTTTGTCTAATTCATATGTATATTCAAATTACAATTGTGCCACTTGAGTAGAATATGAATTCATCTCAAACCTAGATTTTTGTTAATGTGGTGTTGTTATAACCCATACCATAGTATGTGTTATACACCATATTGATCAATGAACCATTTGAGCCATGTCCTCAAATATAAATCAACCATACCCAATCAATGCCTACTTAGTTTTGTCCACATGTGTAGAACTATTCAACTTGCAAAGGTGCTAATTGAATGGTTCAAGCATTCTTAAAGACCTAGCCTAGTGCCTAAGTGTGATATATGCTATTTAAAGAATAAATGTTGTTACACTTATTCAAATAGTATTTTGGTTGCACTATCCCACACCTATGTGATCCATTTCACATGAGCTATTCTGAAACTCTTTCATACTTTGATAAAGCATAAAGACTTCATCAATTGTATAGTGCCTAGTCCAAATTATCTCTCCAACCCTATTGATCTCTCCCAACTAAGCTCTTCGATTCATATCTCACAAATCATGATCCTTTACCATATCCTTCTTATCATAACATCTCAATAAAACTAAAATTGTTGAACCAACCCCTTCTTAATTGTTTGATTTGTTTGGTTGTGTTTGTATGGATTGTTTATGTTATGCTATTTCTTGTGCTATAGTTTGTGCGAAGAGCTACGTGCTTAGTTGAGAGAAGTGGAAAGATCGTATTCTTCAAAAAGGCAAGTGACACACATGTCCCTCACCCAGTTTATTTATGCATCAGTATATTCACCTCTTGTAGTATGCATGATAGGTGTTTTACTCAACTGTTTTATCAATGCTTAGATCCTAGTAGTGTGTAGCTATCCCTCAAACCCCACCTGATAGGATGCTAAATACTTTGTTAATATTGATGCCATGCTAAGATCACTTGAAAAGTGTTTTGTGAAAAGTTAAGAACTTCAACTAAAATGAAACACCTGGATGGAATGGTTTGATAAGATGAGGCGAGGTAGGTGGGTTCTGGGACGCAAGCCTCATAAGAGGATGTGGGAACAGAATGCCGCTCGGGATGGCCACCCAGGAATAAAGAGATGGCTATGTCTTCCATGCTTATTGTACTTCCAGTGCAGCCTTATGACATTATGGGCTCTGTCTTGACTGATTAGATGTGGGAGTGCAACTATGTGCGAGAAGATGGTGGTAGATGAATTATAGGATGGGAACGGATCTTGCCAGTTAGTTGCCCTCTCCTCTAAAAGGTCTCGTTTCATTTTATGTATGGGCATAAAATGAATCGTAAGGTGAAAGTGCACAACCCTTGCAAGGTGTTTAAATCTAATCGATTAGTCGTGTCCTCGGTTATGGACAATTGAGTCTCTAGACATGGAATGTACGGAATAATCTCATCACCGATTTTGAATTATTAAAATTTGTCTAGAAACCCCTAGGTAGGAACTAAGGACCATACACTCCGAGGGATGGTGGTGCCTGAGGTTCCAAACTTTGTTGAGTTGCGCCCAGAACTACATACCGGCCAGTATGTAGTGTATGGGGGTTGTCTTGACCCTTGAAAAATAAAATTTGTTGAAAGAAAGTATTAAAATGGATTTATAGGATAAAATTGGCTTTATGCAAATCAGCCTTTGAGATCCACCAGCCAAATGCCATGTAGTATAGTCTTTCCACAAAAATGCCACCAAATATGTGTCATTTGCCAGTACATCATTGTACTGACCCCTCTGGGGCTGCATATTCAAACGTGCAGGTTTTACTGTCGAGTAAGGAACCAGGAGTAGGATCTCGAGACTACATTCCAACATGTCTGCCTGTGGCACGTGATGAAGAATGGAGGCTCACTGCAACTATGCTTTATGCTGTGTACTCGTAAGGTTGAAGACCTATGTAACTAGATTTACGTTGTAATATTGATGCTATTGCAATAATTACTTATTTTGTACTGTGGTGCTATCTACTGATCCAGGGAATGACATAGATACACAGGAGATTTGCCTTTAGTTAAAGGCGGGTCGTTACAACCCCCTATTTCTGTCTGAAGCCGTCGAATCCGCCAAGCGCCCACATACTCTCCATGAATCGAAAGCCCTAAACATGGGCATTGCCGAGTTAGAACCTCGTCATCACCGTTGGGCAGAAAATAGAAATAAGTGCATATGAAACCCATTAATCTTGATTATGCTATTAATGACGTTAGTAAGAAAAATAACATGAGATCATAATTATAAATACTTTAACATGTTCTAAAATATTTAATTCTAACTTTTAGTTCCTTTTTAAATTTAACAAGCATCTTTTAACTATATGCAGCGGAAGAATGAATTAAAATTCATGAACTTTAAACTTTTCAAAAATATTTCTGTCACTTTTCCATTTTCTAAAGAAAATTTTAGTTGGATAATTTTGAATAGAAAAAACTAGATGAAATTTGCCCAAAATTTGGACAAAAACTATTAAAACTGTGCTCTGGAAAAATTAACAGAGAGAAAACCATTTTTGGCCCGCGGCCTTCTGTGGCCCACGGCGTGCTATGCGCGCCCCGCCTTGTGCGGCACTCGCTATCGAGCGTGTGCCGCTCTACGACCTTCTGGATGCGACCCACGGCCCGCCAGCGCCCGCCGCTCATCATTGGCCGTCGGATGAGATCCAACGGTCGAGCGCGCTCCTCGCTGGAACAAAACTAGCCGCGCACGGACGAAACCCTCTGCTATCTCTCCCGCCGCTCATCATTTCTCTCTCCCCGCTCATCATTTCTCTCTCCCCGCTCTGCTGTCTCTCCCGCACGGCGGCTGCAAGCTCGCAGAGGAGACCGGCATCGGCTGGCGACAGCGACACACACCACGGCGGTGGCCTTACCTTCTCCCCTTTTTTACTGTCTCCCTCTGTTCTCTCCCTCTCTGCTCCACCGATGTGGAATGCCCAGGGAGTGGGAAAATGACGACCGCTGAAGGTGGCGCCCCTGCCAATACCCTTGTTGGCGTGCGCGAGCACCTCGAGGGTGAACGCGCTGCTGTCAAGCGGCTCGGTGGTGGTGCCTGTATTTTCCCTGTGAGGGGTTGTTCTTCTTCCCCATGCCTCCACTAGATGCGCACAGGAATCGAGCGGGCGTGGCCATGCGGCGACGCATCTTTGCCGGCAAGCCCAAGGCTCCGATCCGGTAAGTTTCTTTTCCCCTTTTTGCCCTCTGTGATTCTAGGGTTAGGTTTGGTGGGGTAAGGATTTCGGGATTCTTTCTCCTTTTCTTTCTACATGTGAAGATCTGCTAATCCAACTTGCTCTGATACCTTTGTTAGATCCTAGTATCCACTAGGGTGTAGATCATATCAAGTAGAACTTTGCTATTGCATAATTTAGACCGTATCAGAGAGGGGGAGAGAGAGACCAGAGAGAAAGAAGGGGAAAGAGTACCTTCTCCTGTGCTCAACGAGCTCGAGTGAGAGGCCATGGCGATGGCGTGAGAGAGTGGCGGCGGTGGTGCTTCCTGTCGTTGGGCACTACCCCTAGATCTATAGGAAGTGTCGGTGGGGCATGTGGCAACACGGTGAACCTCGTACTACGTGCCACCGGCCCCCACCCTTTATTTATAGCGCTGCGACAGGGGCCACCAACCAAGGTTCGGCTGGGCGCCCCCGATCAGGGCGCAGAGAAGGGGTCTGGGTGGGCCGTTGGGCCCACTCGAAAGAGATCAATCTAACACCATTCAGACCTGACGGCCGGTGTCATGGTAGGCATCGAAGCTGCCCTTTCTATTTCAGTGTCGTCAGTTTGCTGCAATTTTACTTGTCTGACTGTATTGCAGAGGATGGTTACACCTGAGGGCGTCGCCTGTGTTGCTATCAGGCCACGCGAGGTGCCCAGTGCGTGGGACTACGGATGCGGTTGACCTGGTTGCGGGGAAGGTGTTCCGGAGCAAGGGCTCCAGCATCGGCTGCAATGTACTCCCTCCGTTCGGAAATATAAGATGTTTTAGTTTTATGAAGTTAGTGTATCTAGACATATTTTAGTGTATAGGTTCACTCGAATCTATACACTAAAAGCTGTCTAGATACATTAGCTTCACAAAGCTAAAGCATCTTATATTTCTAAACGGAGGAAGTATTAGGTACAGATGCGATGTGGAGCATCCCCTGAACCCAAGCCTAAACATGTACTCCAGCATCGGAGTACTAAATTAAGGTTTGTTAAAAATGCAGGCTAGCTCTGGTTGGTATGGAGGCGGCGGGCATGTCTACGTGGAGCCAATGGAGGCGTGGGTAGAGGCCCGGTCCAGGTTCAAGCGAGGATGGTCTTCTGCAAGGAAGGCGTTTGAAGATTTTTGTTAGCTTAGGCTTTATACGCACAGAGTTTAAGGTCCTTTGTTGAACAGAGGTCGCTGAAGAGATAGATATTTCCATGTGGCAGAGGTCTTTTTTTGTAGTTTAGGATTTGACTGTATATTGTTTGACTAGTTGAATGCCCGTGCGTTGCCTGTCCTAAACATTTTCCTCACACATCTATAAAAAGTGAAAAGTACAATTCAAATGTAATAAAAGCAAAACCCAAATAATTACCTCTTATGAAAGCGGATGTATAAAATTCTAGTAAGATATGTACGCTTCGATGCACTTAGTGACGTGGGTAGCTTTTTAAGATATTTAAGTTGCCCAAGGTTTTTTCTTAGGAATACATCGAATTGGATTGGCAGTATGAAAGTGAAAAGTATATAACACAACTTGATACCACATTACAACCAAATTATGTCGTTCCTTGTAAAAAAATACATACATAACTGATATCAGAAAATAGCATGTCGAGGTCTCATATATGCTAGAAGGAGTAGTATATTACTGAAATGTACATAGTAAAAGGTAATCAAACTAAAATAATCATCCTATTAGGCGACAACACCAAACAAAAACCATATGTATGATTATTAAATAGCTTCCATATACCATAGGCTCAAAATTATTAACTTTTTAGCAATCATAATACAACGAAGATAACAGAATTCACAAAGGTGTTATAAGACATAAAAAAACAAATTTTTGTCCAATGATTTTTTTTTTGAATAACCTTTGAAAATACCAACTGTAAGTGCACTCACGAACAAAATAAAGAGGATATATAAGTGATTTTGACAAATAAATATTTATGTGGACCATGACATCTCTAACACGTATACCATCCAAGTACATAATATATCATAGTAGATGATGCTCATACATAGCTTTTAGTTATATAATTAAATACAAATGTTAATAAAACTTGACCAGAGTCAAATATGCCACGCCACCAAAGAAACTTGAAGAACCATCGTCATTGATGCCACAGTTCTTTTTGAACTTGAGCAGACAAATTCCATTACAACTTAACTTGTATATCATACTTTGATCTTACAGAGCAGAATTTACAGAGTAGATGATACTCATACTTAGCTTTCGGTTGTACAAGTAAATAACAATGTTAACAAAACTTGACCAGAGACAAATATGCCACGCCAGCAAATTCCATTACAGCTTAACTTGTATGTATCACATGAGCTTCACTTAGATTTCTCCACTTAAATGTTCCATGAACATAATTTTGTCTTTTCTTGAATGCAACTTTTTATACCAGAAACAATCCATGAACCTCCATTTACCACAGCAATGCAATCAGGTTACAAAAATCAGGTACTTGCACTTTTCATATATCACATATTCAAAACAAAAAATTGCACCCTAAAAATGTGCATTCTTTCTTAATTGTCACCTGTATATTTTTACCTGATATAACTAACATTTTTAGAAAAAATGCAACCTCTTAATGAATTATTGGAAAAAAAAATGCATCTCGAGTATACAGATTTGGAAAAGAATGGACCACTATAAAAGAATATTAAGTTATGTTAAAGGGTTGTGTTAGTTCATTTTCATAATATCCTATATATTGTGTAGAGGAGTGATGGCAAACTCAAAATAGCTTTTATGCGCATTGTAAATAAAACATCAAGAAGTGTCAAAGGTAAAGAACAAAAAATGATAAAATGGTAAGAGGAGCTACCTTGTCCTTTTTTCTTCTGATGTAGTTCGAATCAGCAAGCTACCCGTCCACTAAGTCACAGTCAATCCCACCGAGAGAATCAAGTGTTTTTTAATCCTACATGTTAATAACTTACGAGCACCAATCACCAATGTATATCGATTATTTATTTTTCCTAAATATATGCACACCAAATGCTGACAGTAAGTTAAACATGAGAAATAATATGTAAAAGAGAGAAGGCTAGTAATAAGAAAAGTGCATTCAGTAACAACTTACTTCATCACACTCCACAAGCCCATAAACCCATAACCCAACATGATGAGTGTTGTTCATCTTCTAAATGATTGTCAGTCATAGCTAGTTTATCTACAAGCGATCTGAACAAGAATTCAGAAAGTGTTCATTATTCAGTGCTAAAAAATAATATCTTGAGATAATGAATCACGGCGTCGTATCCTAGGACCGGACTACCCGGCGGCGCCGCACCGGGTAGGGGTTCGTGCGGCGGCTCACTAACTAAGGATAAAAAGGTAGCTGGCCAAGCGCGCGCGCACGCGTGAACCTGATGCATAGCTGCAGCTATCCTCACTGGCTGACCAATCACGTGCATCGTGACCCCACCACTGGTTACACTGCACTCCACCCGGTTTGCCCAAGCTCCTGCAGTTGGACCCTACCATGTAAAGCATAGTTCCTAGGGAGCTTTTCCACCTTTTTATGTCAGCTTCTTCCTCCCCAAGACTAAACTACAACCAGATCTCATGATACTTCACTGACAAATGCTTTAAAAACATCGATGGCTGCTCTGTTCAAGAACAAACATAAATAGCAGGAACAATTCATAATGGGTTCAACATATGGCAGGTATGAACATACAAAAGCACCCCCCCTCTCTGCTAAATCTCATCAGACTTTGCCCCATACCCATCTTCTAGCAACAAAAAGTAATCCATCATAAACTTGTGGATAGTCAAACATAGAACATGTACTTAGGATCTGCTGATAATATAACAAGTGCCAAGACAGGTTGATTCTAGTAACACAGTAACCACAAGAGCAATATAAATAAGCAGGAGATTTTGTTCTAGTACTAGTGGTCGCACAATACAAAAACTAGAACATTGTTGTAACTTACAACCCTATCAGACATGTAGTCTCACATATTAGTGCATAAATTTGCTACACAACTCTAGGCAAAAACATAGTGCATGCCGCAAGCAGATCTTGCCATACCTCTACCCCTTACATTTTCCAAGCTTCGAGTGATAACCTATTTCCTGCATGAACAAAGTTTGTTTTAAATTAGAAACTAACCATATGAACCCTTTGGTTTGCAGGCTACATAAAATGAATATTAATAGACTTTTAGCCATGGATGTGTCTAATGCTACTATATTAGTTAAAGCAACTTCAAAACAGAGGTGAGGAAGAATAAAATAATTCATACATGAAGCTGCCATGATTAATCTGTTATAAAAAATGACAACTGTTAATAATAAAAAGAGAGTAAAAACAGTTGCCATGTTCACTGGGGGCAATTACCATATTATATAATGTTAATAGCCATATTATCTACACCTATTAATAGTAGTGTCAAAACAATTGCCACGTTAACTGTGAACAATTACCATGTATTTCTTGTTAGTTGCCATATTAATTCCTGATAGTTGACAGATTATCTACAACTGTTAATAACCAAAAAAAACATGTCAAACAATTGGCATGTTAACTATGAACAATTAACAGATTCATTTATGTTAGTTGCCAGCATATATAAAACTGTTAATTAAAAAGGAGTGTCAAAGAGCTACCATATTAACTGGGAACTAATACCAGATTATATCATCTTGGTTGCTATATTAAATGCAAAATTAATATAAAAGTGTAAAAAAAACTACCATAATAACTATGGAGAATCACTAGATTATTTCCTATCAGTTACCATGTTAACTGTAAAAATTAACTTGCTATTTATGAATATGCAGATGCGGTTTCAAGCACACACAATGAAGAAGCTCCTTATAGGGGTGTGTCAGCTGAGATGGCCACAATCAAGTGGTGCTAACAAACCTCCGGCTGGACAGAACAATAGTATAGAGGGGAGTGCAGAAGTTGTTTCCACACCACAGCTTCCTAGTACGAATATGAGATTCGATACTCCTGAGGAAGCAGAGAGGTATTAGAAGTTGTTTGCATGAAGAACAGGATTTCACATTTGGTATAACTACATAAAGTAAGAATGACTGATCATATCATTACAAGCAAACTATACGACTGTATCGTATGATGTCCCATTCTAAAGGTAAAAATAAGTGTTGAGCTTAGTCACCAGGTTATGTGTGTGTGTGTGCTAGCTACAAGAAAATACTTGATTGCCAGATTTCTATGTACACTGATTACTTCAGAAAAAAACATGCACAGTTTAAAAAATGTGCATACTTGTCTAATTAGGTTGGCATAGTTACCATGATACGTGTGTGCAGTTACCAGTATAAAGTATGCGAGGATATTGAGATAATTTACTTTTAAGAAAAGTACAACTCGCACTTTGCAGAAAACAGAAACTTCAAATCAGGAAAACATGAACAATAAACCTGGAAAGAGTACATAAATATTATGTTAAAAACTAACAAGAAAAATCAAAACACAAAAAACTATCCATACTAGAGTTATGTTGCATATCAAGTGATGTGAACTATAACCATATTATTTTCACGTTAGTTATATGATTATCTACAACTAGTTGTATTGTTTCCAAGATTTCATGTGAACAAATACAAGATTATTGAATTGTTTTAAAAAATACATACATAAATCTAGCAACTGTGATAAACCGGGTAAGAGTGCATAATATGGTAACTACTACCAAGAATCATCGAAAGCAAAAAAAAAATACAAAACATAGGGGTATATTGCAAAATCCAGTGATCTAGGCATATGGAAATTAGATGCCATTTTCGGACTCCCTTCCCTTTGACAGCAGCAACAACATTGTTTCAGACTGCCTTCCTCCTAGCCATCGCACTACGTCTGCAAAGAAGAAATGACAAAGGCATCAACATACCATCAAACAAGAAAGTTTACATCCCCATAAGCGCACCTGGACACTAGAAAAAAACCTAATGTTTGACAATTTGTTCACAGCAAAAAGCATTCTCATTGCACAGCTAATACCGTCGTTATATAGCTACGGAAGAATCATTTTACCATACGAAACTAACAAATAAATTCAGAACATGGATTATAAAAATGTGTGTGATGTGGAGCTTCAACACAGACTAGCCTCTGCAACGCCCGTATCAGAAATTGACACCCACTACTGGTGAGGAAAATACAAACAAAGCAACATATCCTACATCAGGGTGCATGTGGATGCAGAATTCCACAGGTCCGCTCCGGCCACACCGCTTAAATTGGCTTAGCGGCGTTGCGAACAACCTGCGATATCTAAGTTGGCTTTACTACATAATATGCGTATATGCTGCTAATAGCACAGCGCGTGCACGCTGTCGGCAAGCACTATAGCATGTGAGCGCCACGGGCCAGTTGTCTCCGTGCCACCCTGCAGGTGTTTGTATCTGCATGTATTCACCTTATGCTTGATTCCCCTTGTGGTGATGCAACTCGTCGACTCACAGGTTTCTTTTGGACAGAGAGCAAACAGCAAGAAATAATCGATTCATTGTAACAAAGCTAGGTCAATTGCTTCTAATGCTAACTTGCCAAAAGAAATTTGTACAAAGCTAGCTTGATCGATTGAGACATATACTACTATTGTATGTATTAATACAAACAGGTTGTGCAGCTCAAGCCTCTCAGGTTCCAGCCTCTCATCTATGTTGGGCCCAGCAGCAGAGCTGCCTACTCGTCATTGCACTGCTCGGACGAATTCGTTGCTCCGCATGTTGTTGATTACCTTCCTTTATCTTGCGGACTGCTAATCCTATGTAATCTGCCAAACCTGCACAGTCCTGCCATTCACACTCGTGGTTGTTGCCGCCTACTTGCATACTCATCAAGAGCAAATACCACACGAGGATTTGACGGAATAACCTGATTAACCTATGCAATAGGCGGTGGAGACTCACCGGCGTATGGGCGACGGATCTTTCAGTCGGCAGCCGGGAATCGAGCCTTTGTCGGCGACAAGTGAGCTCCGCCTCGGAGTTGCCTCTATAATGCCCTCATCCGAAATCGCCCCCAACCCCAATCCAGCGCAAAATGCCACGGAAAAACGCCGCTTCGCTCCCTCCCCGTCAGATACCCCGTGAACCACCTAAATATCGCCTCAGATCCGAACCTTAGGAATGATTCACATTGTCACCACCGGGGTACATCTCGTCGCCCCCGTCTACAACTAGTCAACGCCTCATGAGCCGAGGCAACCTAGGGGAGGATGGATCGGCTAAGAATTGATGAGGAGGCTTCTTGGGAGATGACGGAGACTCACCAGCATGCGCGAGCGTAATGGATTTGCCGGCCGACGGCGAGGAAGACGGCGACCGCCGCGCTGTCGCCGCTGCGACTCGAAATCGCCTCGGCGTCGCCCGATACTGAGGGAGGGGAATGAACTGCCACATCAACAACGTGCGGTACAGAGCGGTGAACGAGGTGGGCCATCAAGTGTCTATCCGCGCGAGGCGCGCTGTTCTGTCAGATTTCGAGACGCGAATCTTGACGCGTCCGCCGCACGAGAGCGCGTACGTGCGGCGCCTCCTGTTATCTTTTCCCCGTATCCTATGAATCCCGTTGGTTCCTGTATCCCTGCATCCAAAGCACTAACGACCGGCAGATCAAAATCGTAGCGCTAGAGATACTTCCGGTGTAATATTGCAAAAACACGCCCGCTGCCCCCTAATTAAGCCCTGAAAGTTTGCACAGGCACCCCCAACGGATCGCACCAGACGCCCGAACCTCACGATCGATTGCAGTTCAAGATTTGGATCACCATGGCGGCGACCTACAGCTCGAGACGGCGAAGTCGTCGTGTGACCGGAACCTCACGCAGATCCCCTTTCCCGAGCTTCCGACGCTTCTTTCCGTGTAGTTTCGGGCGAGGTACAGGCGGTCTCCTTCCATCGCGAGATCTCCATCTCGCGCTGATGCAAAGTTGCTGACTAATTTCCCCGAAGCTAGCTCACCTAGAGACTATAGCAGCTTGCTAGAGACATGCACCTAGTTGACTGGAATCACACCACACGAACACATGCACCAGAATCGTTGTGGCTTCAATGGGCTATTCACGAGGCCAACTGCATGTACTAGATACAGTCGACAGGAACAAGGAAAATTCAGAGTATGTAGCTGGCAAATATCACGCGAGTCTGTAGTGCGCGGGTATCGTCGGGAGGAGATCGGTAGGCGCAACCACATGATGAGTGTAGTGTAAGCCGATGGGCGGAGGCGGCCACTGGCGGCCTCGGCGTCAGGGGCGGGCAAGAGGAGGATCTGCACGGAGGGGGCCCTGCATAGGGCACCGAGATCACGTCGGTGCAGTCGAAGGGCATATACGTTCAGCCGACGGCAAGGGCCGATTGATTTTCTTTGGGGATGCCGTCCGCGGACTCGGTGGCGAGCTCGTCGCCTCCGGCGAGATTGGAAGTGATTATGGGCTGTAACGTTTGGTTGGGGCCTTGGGGGTTTAATTTGCAAAGTTAATGTGACTGCTGCGGGCGCTTTATTGCAAAATCTACTAGGATTGAGCCTACACGCACGATTTAGATCGGACTGTTGAAAAGCTTTGTATGCACGGATACGACAAACCCAACGGATTCATAAGATACGGCGCATTAGAAATCTTAGCCAATATCAATCAATTAAGTGTTTGCCAATATCGATCCAAAAAAAAAAAGTGTGTGCCAATATCGTCCCCTAAAACCTCATGTGCTCGTTCAGCGCTTCCTATCTCTAACATGATAGAACAAAGAAATTACACACCGATTCCTTAAGGAACATTCACAATGGAACAAAGCAAGAAAAATATACAAACAATGTATGAACCATCACAGTCTTCGCCGCTAGCGCTTTAGTAGTAAAGATTAACAAACTCCTTCAGAATTGCGTGTGTTGCAGACGGCTAGCACTGACCTTTTTTTTTCCTTTGTAGATGCATTAAAGCTCTAAGTAATGTGTGTAAGAGATATCAGATTAATTTTGCATACAAGGGCTAAAGCACACAACTCAATTATGCATACATCCAGGACATATATTTACTATTGGTTTGGAGTTGGTGGTGAAGGCATTTTTCAGATACATCATTTGAATTCCCAATTTATCCCTCAAAAAATCAGATATACTACAGACTTTACCACCCCCTAGTTAATCTCGTTCCAGCTCTGGTGTATTTGGCCCAGCCCAGAAAAACTTTTGCTATTGCTCTCCTCGCTCTCACTCCCGTACTCTCCAAGGCGGCAGCGGCGGCTGGCCACACAAGCCAAAGGCGCCGGCGGCCAAGAAAAGGAGATGTCAACAGTGAGCTCGCGAGCAGAGGCGGCTGGTCTCGCTCCGTCTCGCTCTGTTTTGGGGAAAACGAGTCGGGGGGAGATGGGGAGAAACAAAGCGAGACCAGCCGCCTCTGCTTGCGAGCTCACCATCAACATGTCCTTTTCTTGGATGGCGGCGCCTTCGGCTTGTGTGGCCAGCCGTCGCCGCCGCCGCCTTGGAGGGTACAGGAGTGAGAGCGAGGAGAGCAATAGCAAAAGTTTTTCTGGGCCGGGCCAAATACACGAGAGCTGGAACGAGATTAACTTGGCGGTGGTAAAGTGTGTAGTATATCTGATTTTGCCAGTGGTAAATTAGGAATTCAAATGATGTATCTGAAAAGTGCCTTCACCACCAACTCCAAACCAATAGAAAAGATATACTGCTTCGGGGGTATTTGGGGTCTCCTAATTTTTGGAGCCCCCTATTGGTGGAACAGGCCCAGTCTGCTCCAACCGTACTATTCTACGTACAACACCGAAGAAAGTTGGGAATAAACAGCTGACAAAGGGCGTAACAATTAGTTCAGGGTCCTGATGCCTCTCATTCTCAATGGCAAGCACTACAGCAGAATGCTCCCAAATTAGCATTATCTGGCTAGCTAAAAAGCAAACCACATACCACATCTACCAAGCTCGTGAAGCAATGGTTGGCGGGCTATCGAATCAGGAAAAGTTCACTTGCTTGTTAGGAAAATGCAAAATATATGAGGTGCACATGTTCTTTTATAGACAGTGATCAGGTTATACATTAGTATTGTCCTAGCATGCTCAGGATGGGTAAAGGTACATCGGTTCGCCTAGCATCCATTCACGCACTATCAACTACTCCCTCCGATCGGAAAGAGTAGTACAATAAAATTTACTACTTCCGAATTGCTCAATTATACGATCTTGCATGTACGACCTTCCACTAACTGTGTTATATTACGAAGCGTGTCATACAAGGCAGGTAGAAATAACCAGTCGTGTGAGATTAGGGGTTGAAATCATGCAGTTAGGACGGAGATAATTAATGATAAACAAAATATCTCGTCAACAATACTGAACGTGTCACCATGCATTACAAACAAGTTGAGATCTCAAAATACATACATACATAACATACTTAAAGGGGGAGGAGTTCCTTTTTTCTCCTTTTTTTAAATTTTTTTTTGAAGACCTTCACGATTTAACACGTGTAGTCCTTGTGTTTTGTCTTTTCGCTGGCTGGTTCTTGTATATGCTTGTGGTGCTCTCTAGCATTTGTCTTGACGTTGTTTTTCTATATGTGAAGTGTTGTGGTGCATGGCTTGTGTGGCCATAGCTGCTAGATGGGTTAAGCGGTGTTCTTAATGATATGCATAGCTTGTCTGTTCCATTTGATTCTACGCCAGCTAATATATATCTAGATAGCACCGCTTTGACTATTTGTTTAGTAGATCTATGTCTGATTCTTTGTAGGACGCGTGTTGAATATTTAGCTTACGTGTTCATTCGGAGACTGTGTATGCGTGTAACTGGGCTTATATAGACAAGTGTGCTGTTTTGGAGTGACCATATGCCCATCCCCACGCCCACCGCTTTGACCAAATTGATACCTCCTTTTTGCTTCTCTTCTACGTTTTCCTCTTTTTTTTCTTCCTCACGCGTTCCCTCCTTCTCCGGCACCCAGCCAGAGCAAGGGCTCGAGGGAGCCACCGGCCAGGGCGCGGTTTGAGGGCGCCACCGGCCAGTATGCCGGAGAAGATGGTCGGTCGGCGACCGTCGCGATGAGGGCCACGGTCTTAGGCTGGAGGTCAGCGGGGAGGGGCGTGTGCGTAAGGATTTTGCACGCGACGGCGCGGCGGCTAGGTAGGGGAGGCCGCGTCTGGCGCGGCGCGGCGCGCGCGCCGCGGATGCCAGCCAGGCCTGGTCTACTGCACCGCGGCGCGCGTCTCCGCCTGGAGCGCGGCGAGGGCGTCAAGGCATTGGCGGAAGCTCCTATGCGCGTCGGCGAAGCAGAGGAAGTCGTCAAGCAGGAGGTCACCGATCGGGTACGACGGCGACACGGGCACGCCGAGGCGACGTAGCGGCTCCTGTGCGCCTGCAGATGGCTAAGCAGCTCCGAGAGCGACGCCAGCACGCGCACGACCTGCGCGGCGGTGGACGCGGACTGTGGCGGCGCGCTGGTGCGGCCGGCGGAGGAGGAGGGGAAGAGGCCGCCGCCGAAGACGAGGCTCAGCGCGGCGACGTCGTCGTCGAGCTGCAGCACGAGCGGGCGGAAGCGGCAGGGAAGGCTGGCGGAGCGGACGAGGTACGCGGCGGCGAGCTTGCCGTTGGCGACTTCTGGCTGGCGTCCCTTCTCTGCCTCGCGGGCGGAGCACGATCCTCACCGTTCGGCAGCGGCGGCCTACAGGAAGGCGGGCGGCGGCGAGGTAGCAGACGGCGGTGGCCTGATTCGGGGCGGCACAACACCTGCTCCTCCCGTGCCCTGCCGCACAACGACGGCAGGCATCGAGGTCGGCGGGGACTTGATCGGGACAAGCTTCTGGCGAGGTCAGCCGGTGTGGTCGCGGGCGCCCGCGTCGAGCGCCTCCCACGATACTCTTCTAGGCTTCTAGCGGCAAGGGGTTGGAGGAGCAGGGTCGGAGCGCTACTGCCGGCCGGCCGCCACGAACGGCGCGCTCTGCACGAACGGTGGAGGAGGTGCTGAGCTGCGTCCCGCTGACAGCACCGACCGGACCAAGGGTGGAAGCCCTCGCTGCCCTCCTGGAGACAAGCTAGCTTGCATAGTTGCATTTGAGGTCCTCCTCCTCGCAATCATGGAGAGATACGGGCGCTACGATGAGGTCTCGAATGCAGGCGCATCCGCGGCACAGATAAACGGCGGTGGGGGCAACCACTCCGAGTCGTCCTCCGCGGCAAGGCCGGCTCCAAAGTGTCCTCGGGATAGCATGGTGGCCGAGCCCTGGCCGAGCGGGGATTTGGTGGAGCTCGCCGACGCCGTTGAGCCCCTGCCGCGCAACACCTCATCTCACGCGAATGGCGGCCGCCGTCTTCCTAAGGCGGCACCGCTTCTCCCTCGCGCAGCAGCCGGCCAGCAGGCTTGGCACAAAACCTGCACGGGCGGCTCGGCGCAGCACGGGCTGGAGATGGTAGCATGGTCGGGCAAGCTCGGCGATTGCCTGCGGACGAGGTCGAGCTGGAGGCGCAGCTACTACCATCGGCGAGTTCGAGCTGGAGGCGCAGCTACTACCATCGGCGAGGTCGAGCTGGAGAAGCTACTGCCGTCGGCGAGGTCGAGCTGGAGGCGCAGCTTCTGCCGATGGCGAGGTCGAGCGCGGCTTCTGCCGGCGGCGTCGATCTCGAGGCGGCGCACCTTCTCCTCCTCTACCTTCCTCTCCCTTCTCCAGCATCGGTGCAACTCACTTCTCCAACATCCACTGCGACCTCCACGGCACAGCCGGATGCGTGTCGTCCGCCTTCGTCCGGCAGCTGGGTGCAGCCACGGCCTCCCTCCTGGCGGCAGACGCGGGCGAGCGCGGCGGCCCGAGAGCGGAGAGGCGGAGGTTGAGCTCGGGAGAGCGGAGAACTCTGCTATTGATCATTAGGGAGACCGACGCCATACATAATTCTGATTAGGAGCAACAGCGATCTGGGCATGGGTTTTTATTCAGAGCGACAGAGACAAGGGAATCCGACAAAGTTTATGGGAAGGCGCGACCTTTTTTCTACACAGTACACTGCATGGCTTCTCTGTGTTGTATACGAAGTTAACAGGAAAAGATAAAAACTCTGGAACTCGCACGTTTTGATGTTGTTTTGGTTGTTGCACGTTTTTGCAGGAGTTTCGAACTGATTGACTCCTTGAGCGATGGAAACGAGAGTCTTACGAAACTATCAAGGCCAAGGGGAGAAGTGTCCGGGGATAAGAAGTCCCGTAGATAGCTTTAGGAAAGCAACAAAGAAAAAGAACACAAACATCATTGTACAACTACAACCTCAAAGCACCACAATGGTATATAATTGTCTCAACCAGATTCCACACAGAAAATTAATTCATACTAACATATATCTATTATTTTTATGGGGTTATTTGGAATTTATACCAAATCAAATGGGTTCATATGAACTACAGTACAGCCCATTCATTCATGCTTCAATGCAGCAATCGCTTGGTAATAGCATCTTGATGCCACAACAGAACTAAGGGGCTGCAACCATACAATACACTCTTGGAGTCTTGGTATGAGCATAATGCAAATAAGGTCAAGTCTTATTATTTTAAAACTTTATTGGAACTGAAATGCATAGGGTCATTCGACAAGTCACATGTACAGCTATTTAAAACAAAACAACTTAGCTGTGTCCTCTACTTCTACTATCATGACATGACAAAATCAAGCTTTCTTCCATCCACCACAGCGAACATAATCAATCTTTTATATCCAATTTTAATTCATATAGCGAATTCATTTTAATCTATTTTGCAGTTGCAAAATAATTTCACTACATATTGTAAGCATTGAACATGTATTGAATTGGCTAAGCAAATCAATTAAGTTTATTGTAATTACAGCAGTGTGTACAGAAGTTAACTTCTCCCCACGTTGCAGTTGCATAGTTCATATCTTTGTGCTAATTTTCAAACTTTTATGTGAAATTAACCATGTGATACACATAATGTCTGTTGTTTTTTCTTTCTTCATGCACTTCCATAAGCTGGCATTTGTAAAAACAGATCAAGCTAGAATAGCTAGACGTGGATATTTAGAGCATCAAAGGGTTCAGGCACAAAGTTACTGAAATCACTCGGGTTTTGTAATAATTAAAATTGTATGATTTGCAAAGATTTAAGGGGGGGGGGCAAATAATGATAGTGATTTTAACTTATATGTCCTGCAGTCATGGTTCTAGAGAATTAAAAAAAGGTTATTATGCAAAAAGTCAAATTAAGCTAACCTAATTTAGAACCAAGGAGATGAGGAATGAAAGAGGCATTTAGTAAAATAGATATCTTAAAATACACATCAAAGGTCACTGGCTTACTATTGCAATTTTCTTCCATCCTTCCGGGGATTTCTGTTGCATAGATTACAAGTGGGAGCTCATATGGAACTCACCCTGGGTGCTGACCATGATATCAAGCAAGAACTGTCTTTTTACTCAAATAATAGCAACTTCTAGCGCATAGATGACATTATAAGGGGTAGTGGAAGTAATCGTTCCTTGAAAGTGTAGGAGCTACATATGCTATTGTGGAGTTTTGTATACTCTGTTTGGTGACGCTTCATAAGGCAGTGGTGAGTGGAGGTTGCTCTCTAACTACTAGAGGCAAGCACATAGAGTAAATAGATTATGCGAAGCATGCAATGTTTACCGTGGTCACTTGTAATTTAGTCTCTTTCTCTTATTTCTTTCTTTCTCATATGTACTATAAAACTATCGGGCATCCACCAAAGGGTAGTAATCGTAAACGGTGCAACATAGGTGGTCATCGCTTGCGCGGGCAGAAGAAAGCCACACGTATATTATTGATGAGAAGGCGATAAATATAAGGTGCAGCACATAATTTATAGGCCATAGCTCACATGATAATCAGAAGACGCAACACATAAAGGCAAAGCTCGGGCGCGGAGTGCTGCCGCGCCGGAACAGCTAGTTCTCACATAGAGTGACATGTATTTCCATGCCATCATGACAATATTAGTAGTAATTTCTTTTTCATATACAAAGGTCACCCCCCGAGTCCAAAATTCACCATTAGTGTGGCCTCAATGCATGTTGCAAGGATAAAAAACCTACCATAGCTATCAACAATTAGCCTATGAAAGGATCGATATTCGGGATTGTTCACACAACACCATTTGATCATAGGAATGAAGTAAAGTAAAATTTCCTTTGGATCCCAGCGGAAAAATTCGGAGAATTAACATTCCGTTACCCCCTTTTTTTATTCATATGTGTGGGGTCGAGGAAAGTCACAATACATGTGCCAGTTATATAACCCATCTAGTCTGATGTGGGGCAACATTAGTGTGAGTCTTGTGTTTTTACAATTTATACGATCAAACTTACTCATGTAAAAAAATCATTTCATCTGTTTTGCGGGTGCTTTTCTATTTTATTAATGTGTTTTCCCTATATTCCCATGTTTTTAAAATCCTACGAATAAAAGAGGCCCTAAATAACAAATTATTAAGGATAAACTTTTTTTAATGTACTATAGCTGAATATGCACCACCAAGGTTTTATGTTAAGAATCTATGCATCACTTTGTCTTGTACACATTATTTTCATCATATTGCATGGTTTGGACAGGTACAATAACCTACTACATATTGACATCATCTGTTGCTTCCATCATTGTATTCTTAGACACACACACGCGTGCAATATTGGCATCAATACACTGATTCTTCTTACTATATCTCATGCATCAATTTACGCAATCAATATTTATGCATATACTATTGTGATCATTTACTCTTTGTCACACAATTCATGAATGCTTATGCCAATCTTCATTCCACTCATGTTGGCCTCTTTTTTATACCTCAAAACCATACTTGTTGATACATCCAATAAATTACTAAAGAGTAGTAAGTTCATTTGCCTACACCTCATATGTCCTTGTGTAAGATCTAAATGAGCATACATTGGATATGACTAAGGGCTCACGGTAGTCAAATACACACCTCTTTGATTCAGAAGAGTTACAAAATATTTTTATTGTATTGTAACTGTAGCACCTAGACCAAATTATCTCAATGCTGGATTTCTTGAAAGTTCAAAAGGTTTAGAACACAAAGGAAATGAGATCGGAGATATATATAGACCATGTTTTGCTTCCTAGTATATTCTACCTCACCATTTTTTGTTCGCCCTATCGATCTTAGGCGTGAGCTAGAGTCCCAAATTCATTCTAGGACTCATAATGCGAGCCAGGTGACATTGGGGTGTGGCTTGATCAGTTGCACCATTCTTGTGATGGGTCGACGGGCGACAGCAGCCTACCATTGTTCGGTCTTCATTCGCTTTGCTTATCTGCAGTAGACACCGCCCTGAGGCTGTGTGGTTCAGCTCTTCTTGGTTCAGATGTGGCACCGAACTATGGAGGCTCGTAAAGCATCCTCGCGTAGTCATGCATATAGTGGCCCCCATGAAACTCCTCAATATCACAGACTTCAGATATCCTGATGCCTCTCATTCATATACACACACATTCATATGTACAGGGATTTCATATGCATGTTTCCCAAGAACTATATCTGCCGCAGGAGAGTTATTACTGCAACCAAACATATTACCAATCAAATTAGGAGGTAGGGATCATCGCAGGTCGACTACAACCTCTGCAATCTTTTTCTAGTGATATATACCAACTTGTTTTCTCTGGTGAGTGGATGAGATACATGACATGTTGTAGCCAATGAAATATAGGCTCACCTTCTTCTCCTTGAGCCTCCTCCATGAAGTAGGAGCCCAATCACCCATGGTAGACCTTAGGGTGGTCTCCGAACCCTCACAAACTTTCCACATAGCGAATCACAAGCCGAATGCCTCCGGGCAACCCTAGCCGCCTAGGGTTTCCCACAAACCCACTCGATGAACACAAGGGGGAATGATATTTGGCGGGCTCTAAAGGTAAAATAATTCATACCTATATATGACTATCACAAATTAGAAAAATAAAAATTGTATAATTTTAATTGAACTCAAATGGATTTGAAAACATGTTCACTTCAAAGACTAGGACCAAAAGTCGTTGTTGGCATAGTGGTGCCTATGGACACACTCCTCGCAGCCGAAATGCCATAAAAAAGCGCAAAAGTACAAGCCATGAGAACCACTCGGTTCCGGTGACAACTGCAAAATAAATGTAATAATAAATAGTTTTAAGTAACCTAAGAAGATTTTAAATATTGCATGAGATGATGATTTTGAAAAGTAGTACGTGCACAGGAAGACGCTCCTTGCAACATAGCATGTCAAACCACTGCTCTACCATTGAATTGCGGAGAAAAACGGAAGGACAAGGCATGAAACCCACCTGTTCCATGGACTACTTCACAAAAAAAACACTAATCCATGACAAAACAATAATAGTTTGATGGAGCCAATAGCCTTTTATTCCATAAGACACCATCTTTGCCACCGACGGTTGTTGAAAACATACTTATGTAACACATCTAAACTACACTCCGAAGATTAATTAGTAAAAAATATACGCAAATATTTTGGGATGGAGGGAGTAAAAATATCAATTTAAACATTCTGAACACTAATTTATTTTCTAACACTTTCAACATAGTAAAGATGGTGCCCTCGCATTTGTGAGGGCCACCTTTATAGTTAGCATTAACAATGTAAGCATGCCTATGTATAGCATGTATGTATTTCTTATACAACTATTTTAAACACATTTATAATGCTAAAGTAAAACTACATTATGTTGATCCAAATGTCTTTGTTTAGTTACGCAGTGCCAAGAAAATATTTTGTTACCATATATTTACTACACATGTAAGCAAAGCAAATATTATCACATTACTCTAGGAATTTATGTAAGCCCCTTAATATATGATGCATATGTGATTCTTTTACATATCCTTAAATTTGTCAAAGAACTTGTTAGAGTCTTTTATAATACATGTTTTACCGATTTTGTTAGCCTAGGGCTAGTTAAACATGTTCTTGCCTAGTTATACTAAACCTTTTTTACTTTGATAAAACTTATCCTCTTGTTAGAATGTTTGCTTGTTTGTTGTTTCATTACATCCTTTATGAACTATCACAATACTAATTATAGGTATGACTATTAGAATTAACAATCTAAGCATGCCTATTTATAGCATGTATGTATTTCTTATACAACTATAGTTTTACTATTTTAAACACATTTATAATGCTAAAGTAAAACTACATTATGTTTATCAAATGTCTTTGTTTAGTTACGCAGTGTCAAGACAATATTTTGTTACCATATATTTACTACACATGTAAGCAAAACAAATATTATCACATTCCCCTAGGAATTTATGTAAGCCCCTTAATATATGATATGTGATTCTTTTGCATATCCTTAAATTTCTCAAAGAACTTGGTAGAGTCTGTTATAATACATGTGTCTAAGAAATAACTTAACACATCTTTTTTGTACTGTTCCCAACCATCCCTCTAATCTCGGCCTATCTCGACCATCTTCTCTAGCATCAGAGTCCCATCCTGCACAACGAAGCTACACCTTGAAATCTCCCTCGCTCCATCATCGATGTCTCTTTATCTTTGGTACGTGTTGTAATCACCTCCTGTTGAGCACTGGATTGATACACACAAATCACAAACCATTCAAAAACATGAATCACAAATGAATCTAACACTGAGGAATCAACTTTATTTCAATGAAAAATGCCAGGTTCTGTAACGACCCGCCTTTAACTAAAGGCAAATCTCCTGTGTATCTGTGCCATTCCCTGGATCAGTAGATAGCACCACAGTACAAAATAAGTAATCATTGCAATAGCATCAATATTACAACGTAAATCTAGTTACATAGGTCTTCAACCTTACGAGTACACAGCATAAAGCATAGTTGCAGTGAGCCTCCATTCTTCATCACGTGCCACAGGCAGACATGTTGGAATGTAGTCTCGAGATCCTACTCCTGGTTCCTTACTCGACAGTAAAACCTGCACGTTTGAATATGCAGCCCCAGAGGGGTCAGTACAATGATGTACTGGCAAATAACACATATTTGGTGGCATTTTTGTGAAAAGACTATACTACATGGCATTTGGCTGGTGGATCTCAAAGGCTGATTTGCATAAAGCCAATTTTATCCTATAAATCCATTTTAATACTTTCTTTCAACAAATTTTATTTTTCAAGGGTCAAGACAACCCCCATACACTACATACTGGCCGGTATGTAGTTCTGGGCGCAACTCAACAAAGTTTGGAACCTCAAGCACCACCACCCCTCGGAGTGTATGGTCCTTAGTTCCTACCTAGGGGTTTCTAGACAAATTTTAATAATTCAAAATCGGTGATGAGATTATTCCGTACATTCCATGTCTAGAGACTCAATTGTCCATAACCGAGGACACGGCTAATCGATTAGATTTAAACACCTTGCAAGGGTTGTGCACTTTCACCTTACGATTCATTTTATGCCCATACATAAAATGAAACGAGACCTTTTAGAGGAGAGGGCAACTAACTGGCAAGATCCGTTCCCATCCTATAATTCATCTACCACCATCTTCTCGCACATAGTTGCACTCCCACATCTAATCAGTCAAGACAGAGCCCATAATGTCATAAGGCTGCACTGGAAGTACACTAAGCATGGAAGACATAGCCATCTCTTTATTCCTGGGTGGCCATCCCGAGCGGCATTCTGTTCCCACATCCTCTTATGAGGCTTGCGTCCCAGAACCCACCTACCTCGCCTCATCTTATCAAACCATTCCACCCAGGTGTTTCATTTTAGTTGAAGTTCTTAACTTTTCACAAAACACTTTTCAAGTGATCTTAGCATGGCATCAATATTAACAAAGTATTTAGCATCCTATCAGGTGGGGTTTGAGGGATAGCTACACACTACTAGGATCTAAGCATTGATAAAACAGTTGAGTAAAACACCTATCATGCATACTACAAGAGGTGAATATACTGATGCATAAATAAACTGGGTGAGGGACATGTGTGTCACTTGCCTTTTTGAAGAATACGATCTTTCCACTTCTCTCAACTAAGCACGTAGCTCTTCGCACAAACTATAGCACAAGAAATAGCATAACATAAACAATCCATACAAACACAACCAAACAAATCAAACAATTAAGAAGGGGTTGGTTCAACAATTTTAGTTTTATTGAGATGTTATGATAAGAAGGATATGGTAAAGGATCATGATTTGTGAGATATGAATCGAAGAGCTTAGTTGGGAGAGATCAATAGGGTTGGAGAGATAATTTGGACTAGGCACTATACAATTGATGAAGTCTTTATGCTTTATCAAAGTATGAAAGAGTTTCAGAATAGCTCATGTGAAATGGATCACATAGGTGTGGGATAGTGCAACCAAAATACTATTTGAATAAGTGTAACAACATTTATTCTTTAAATAGCATATATCACACTTAGGCACTAGGCTAGGTCTTTAAGAATGCTTGAACCATTCAATTAGCACCTTTGCAAGTTGAATAGTTCTACACATGTGGACAAAACTAAGTAGGCATTGATTGGGTATGGTTGATTTATATTTGAGGACATGGCTCAAATGGTTCATTGATCAATATGGTGTATAACACATACTATGGTATGGGTTATAACAACACCACATTAACAAAAATCTAGGTTTGAGATGAATTCATATTCTACTCAAGTGGCACAATTGCAATTTGAATATACATATGAATTAGACAAAAATATAATGAGTGAGATCTTTATGCTTTATCAAAGCATATTGAATCTTGGAATATCTCATGTGGGTAAATCACATAAGAGACAAAATAGTGCAATAGCAATACTATTGAATAAGAGTGACAACAATTATTCTTAAATAGTATATATTACACTTAAGTTTAGGTTAGGATTCATGAATCATTGAGTTACTCGATTAACTCATTTGTTAATCGAATAGCTCTACACATGAAATCAGGATCAAGTGGGCAGAGGATTGAGTAGGGTAGATAACATTTGAGATTATGGTTTAAGGTTTCTATTAGGTACATGGAGTATTGGATAGATGCTATCATGTTGATTAGATCAACACCACAAAGATAGTAAGAATAGAATCTATGATTGAGGGGTATCACACTTTACTCAAACAACACAATTGTAACTTGAATATGTGTGAACTAGACATGATAGGTCTGAGTAGATATGATCTTGATCAAGATGTGGTTTAGACAACATTGATGTCTAGGTATGATATAAGATTTGCTATGGTAGAAGAATTGAATCAATACCTCAACAGCAAGAGTAGAACTGATGATTAAGATATGTCTCACTTTACTCAAATAACTCAATTGAAATTTGAATAGGTGTGAAATAGACATGATGTACTTAGATGGATATGACATTGGATCAAAGTGATCTCAAGACGATATTTGATAGCTAGGTATGACATTTTTCTGTTTTCTTATTTCTTTTATAAATTTTGCATACTGCATTCAAACAAGGTCAAACCAATTTCTAAATTTTGTAAAATTCACAGAAAGATTTTAAATCAATATCAAACATGTTTTCAGAACCAAAACAAGGTTTTTAATAAAAGATCTTAATTAAGCCTAAAGGCTTTGCTTGCATAGGAAGATAGAAATAGAGTTTGAACTTGATTATTTCTAAAATAGTAAAATAATAGTTTATAAAATAATGATTGAGAAACACACTCAAATATGGTTTGAAAAAGCAACCTTTATTGAATAAGGTAAACTTTGTAAAACAATCTTTTGCAAGCAAGCTTGCATAAAGCTGAATAGGGTTTGAATAAAGGATGGAAAATAGTATTTTGATACTTGATCTTTCTCAAAGAAGTTCTTCAAGAAATAAATAGAGGATTTTAAATAGTTTTCAAACAAAGCTTTCAATTAAACTCAAAAAGTTTTAAATCCCTGTGAATTTTCAATCAACATAAGCAAAATAAAAACGAAAATTTTCCCCCAAAATTTGATAAAATCTTGGGTCGTTACAGGTTCACTATTACAGCTTTGTAACGCGCGCGAGAGCAGTTGCTGATGCGCAAAACCTATAGCTGAATTGGCCAACATACCACAACTATATCCATCAATGCTTTATGAAAGAGCTGGGACTCGTGAGAGTTAAACTTCTTTGTTTCCAGCATTCTATGCTGATTAATGACACCCTTTGAAGCCCCGTTTGGAACGCATGAAGGTAAAACATGGGAATAGGAAGAACACATGAATTGAGGTGTCATGTTTTCTAGATTCCTACAAAGTGTCGTTTGGATGTCATGCAGGGAAAACACAGGAATGGTAGACACAAAGAGATAAAAACATGAGGTGAGTGTTAGATTGATATCTTTCGAGTGGGCCTAATGGCCCACCCGGACCCCTTCCCTACGCCCTGATCGAGGGTGCCTAACCGAACCCTAGTTGGTGGGCCCTTGTCATAGACCTATAAATAAAGGGTGGGGGCCAGCGGCATGAAGTATGAGGTTCACCACATTGCCGCACGCCCCATCGACAGTCCCTATCGATCTAGGGTTAGCGCCCAGCGACGGAAGCACCACCGCCGCCACTCGCTCACACCATCACCATGGCCTCTAGCTCGAGCTCATCGAGCACATGAGAAGGTACTCCTTCCCCTTCTCTCTCTCTCCCTCTCCGATACGGTCTAAATTATGCAATAGCAAAGTTCTACTCGATATGATCTACACCCATCTAACAATGGTATCAGAGCGAGTTGGATTAGTAGATCTTCACGTGTAGAAAGAAAAGGAGAAAGAATCCTGAAATCCCCACCACACCAAACCCTAACCCTAGAATCACATAGGGCAGAAAGGGGAAAATAAATTTTGAGAGGGCACTCTGCCTGTCCACAACTCAGTACGGTGTTTTGGACACCGACTTGCTTGGTACTCTATTGAGGATGTGAATGGCGATTTTTAATGCCTCTCCATCCATAACCCTAATGGTAAGGTGGAGTAAGTCATCATGCTGTGCACCATATCCATAATGTACGGTTACGCCTTTCAGCTACTCCATTCTGCTGAGGCTCGCCTGACATTGAATACTGGGCCACTATGCCAGTCTCCTGTAGGAACCTTGAAAAAGGTCCTGGGACTTGGCCAAATGGAGTGTGCCAACCGTATTACTCCCCACCACGGTCAGATCTCACTATCTTTGTTCTTTTGTCATGCTAATTTTCAACTTCAGCTTTAAATATCTTAAATTTATCCAACGCTTCAGACCTTTATTTGATTGAATAAATATAACCATATTGAGAGTAATCATCTGTTAATATTATGAACGAGTCATAGCCATGCACACTTTTCACAGGAAATGGTCCACAAATATCGGTGTGAATGATTTCTAGTGTCGGTGTGCTTCGGTTTGCACCTTTTTTGATTTGCTTTACATATTTTCCTTTAATGCAATCTATGCATTGTTCTATGCCTGAGAACTCTAATGGAGGAAGAATATCATTTTTAACTAGTCTTTCTATTCTCCCCGTCAAAATATGGCCCAAGCGAAAGTGCCATAATTTTGATGAGTCATGCGTTCTCTTTCTTTTCTTTTGTTCTTTGTGCGACCCGGAAACATGCTCATTCACTTGACACATAGAATACAATTTTTCACGTAGGGATAACAAATAAACACCCACATAAGCATTATTAAACCATATGGAACACTTGCAATGTCCATAATATCATTCATAATGATCTTGTCCAAACGTGATACACTAATCAAGTTTCTGTGTAATGAAGGAACATATAAAACATCTTTAAGCAGAATCATAAATCCATCAGCTAACTCCAAGGAGATGTCACCAATAGCTTCAACGTCTGCTTGAACTCCATTTGCGACTTCAATGGGTCTTTGCTTCTTTGCATAGTCCGCATCGAATGGAATCCATGTAAAGAATTTGCAACATGAATAGTTGCACCTGAGTTAATCCACCAAGTAGATTTCGAAAACTATGTATACAATGATTAATTTACAAAGGAAACAATGTTGTTATCTTTCTTTGCCATTATAGACTTTAGCCAATCAGGGCAGTTTTTCTTGTAGTGCCTAGTCTTCTTATAGTGGAGACATGTATCTTTGTCCACTGAAAAAATGCCTTTGCTGATTCTGATGCTGAAAGGGACCTTTTCCATGTGGCTTTGAAGTGGAACTTTGGTTACTTTGATTGTAGTTTATTTTCTTGTTATCCTTCACATAGTTTATGGAACCACCATTTGAGGATTTAAGCCTATCCACTTCTTGCACACACACATGGCTATTGTCTTTTCAATGTCACATTTTTCAGGCGACATGTTGTAGTTGACAATGAAGGTGTCAAACTCTTTTGGCGGTAAAACCATAACCAGGTGAACAAGGAGTGCATGCTTGAGCTCCAAATCAGCATCCACGGGCTTAAGCTTAGATGCCATGTTGCTCATCCTAAGGATATGATCCCTTATGCCATGTCCACCCCTAGTGTACTTTTTTGTCACCAGCTGTTTTAGCAGCTGGGTAGCATATATCTTTGAAGAACCATTGAAATGGCTATTTATATTTTCAAGAAGATCCCTACGAAAGCACACTCTACAATTGAGCCCACAATCGCATTCTCAATTGTGGTCTTTTTGAAAGCCATGCACTTTATAGCAAAGTTCACAAATAAATGGATACAGGGTGCAAACCTTTTCACCAAGCTCATTTAGAGCCTTGTCCCATGTTCTAGTTTCTTCACTCCTGTGGTGGATACAATAATCTTCTTTGATGTGATTCTTTTCACAAGGTCTAAGCACTCCACAAAAATTAACATGCTTATAACAAATAGTACTTTCAGAAGTTTGAGCATGTTCATTGCAATCATCTATAACAATATCACTTTCCACGCAAGTGTCTTTAAAAGGTTCATGATACACATCCCAATTTCCCTTAGGAACATTAATATGGGAAGCAAAGGCTCTAAAGCAATCAACCATAATTTGAGGATCAAGACCATATTTAGCACTAAGCTTTTCAAAATCAGTAGTTTCAGTAAAAGACTTAATGCAATCATATTCATAGTTTATACCTGATCCTTTACCTTTGTCGTAATCCCAATCTTCGATATTGCTTTGAATTGTTTCAAGCAGATCCCACTTGGCTTCAACCTCCTTGCTTGTGAAAGACCCCTCAAAACATGCATCTAGATAGTCCTTGTAATGTCCTAAAAGTCTTGCATAAAAATTATTAATAACAATATTATGGGGAAGCTCATGAATGGGACATTTAAGCATTAGTGACTTCAATCTTCCCCATGCTTGGGCAATGCTTTCTCCATCATGAGGATGAAAATTATAAATATAATTCATATCTTTATGAACCTCACTAGAAGGATAGAATTTAGAATAAAAGAGAGGTACAATTTCCTCTCAGCCAATAGATCGGCCATCCTTCAGCGTCTTATACCATTCCACAGCTCTGCCCTTTAGTGATAAAGAAAATAGCTTCCTCTTAACTTCACTTGTAGAAATACCTGCACACTTGAACAACTCGCATAATTCAAGTATAAAGAGCAAATGATCACCATGATGGACAGTTCCATCCCCTAAATAGCAGTTATTCATAGCACGTTCAACAATTTTCATAGGTAATTTAAAAGGATGAGGATCATAAACATCATTAGAATTATCACATATGGGAGATAAAATATCATCAGAGAAAATTTACTCCACTAGAGCTAGGGAACTAAAAATATCATGCTTATCAAAACCAGCTTCCCCAAGCTTAGACCTTTCTATAGCAATAGCAATAACGCTGTTCAAAGAACTCATACTAACAACATTGCTATTAGCATGCAAATAAAGCTCCAAAGGTTTTTCAATTTTCTCTTCAAACACTTCATGTCCTAACTCAGGAAAAATACTATAAAACTCTTTGTTTACCATTAAGCCTAACTAGAGAAAATAAAAACAAGAAACAATAAGATATAATTACAGAATCTAAAGGAAATAACTTTGAGCACTCACACACGAGGATGCGAGTACCTTTTACCTTACCTCACCGGCAACTAGATACAAATAATTTAAGAGGGCGACTAGATACAAATAATTTAAGTACAAGCAAAACCATAATCATGAATCAATCAATAATAAATTTTGGGACTATGCACATTAAACTCAGAATGACAACTATGCTCTCTTAGAAGGTGCATAAAGGTAGAAGGTGGAGACTCAACATAAAAGTAAAAGAAAGGCCCTTCGCAGAGGGAAGCAGGGATTGCAAGTTTTATAAACCTCCAAAAATTATGGTACTTACTAGCTTTGAGCTCTTATTGCCCCCATCATAGGCATCTTGAGTGGTTAAGGTTAATGCGAGTATAATTATGAAGCATATGCTTAACAAATCATAAGTTGAAAATCTCGTGTCCCATGAAGTACGAATACCCAAACCTCATGCTACTCGACTTAGGTCCCAAGCAAGCTCTTGTCATTGTAAGCATACATGTACCATCGAGAACGCCAACGGGATACCTCTTGCCTGATGACATGGAACAAGCCCACATCAAAATGACAAGACAAACAGACAATGAACACCTTGACATCTCTTTTATTTACCATTGGTATAGCTTTTTATTGTGAGATGCATCGTCGAATGTCCACTATGGACATGCTGTAAATTTCCACCATGAATGATGCATGACTTAGATTAGCGGCCCAGGCATTTCTCTAACACATATATAAACTCCATGAGCTCACAAGTTTCTAACTTATTTCACATCACGAGTATCCATAAACAAAAGATCACGATATCAACTAAATGAGATAAAGTGCAATGTTGAAAGCTTGCCCCATGATGGCATGGTTGGGCTAATTTCCAACTTACAACTTGCAAGCATAACGTCAACATAAGAGAGCCACAGTGGTCAAATTTATTAAAAGCAAGAAAAGTAAAGTGTGTCATCAGGTTTGTGCGAGCTTTACTGACTAATTTTCAAATAATACAAAAAGTTTAATTTGAAGGATAGATAAAAGCAAGTCGAATGTACTTGGAATAGCAAATTGCTAATAAGTATGTATGGTGGACACATTGGAAAACTTTGGTTTTTGGGAGTTGGATGCACGAGTAGAGCTCATACTCAGTACAAAATGAAGGCTAGCAAAAGACTGGGAGCGACCAACTAAGAGAGCAAAAACGGCCATAATCATGCATAGCGACAAAATATCATTAACCGAAGCATAAAGTGGCACAAGTCAAAAACTAAATAATCATAGAGGCTTATGGCGACTTTATAAGAGTCAAACATGTTGTAAGCATGCGCCAAGTCAACCCAAATAAAGCATCAAGGAGAAAACCACAATAAAATGCTTCCATATAATAAAAACAATGCATGATTTTTTTTCAAAGGCACATTAAGAAATCTCAGTCATTTGAGACAAGTCATGCTACAGCAAAAACTACTAAGCATACTATCAAAACGACATCAAGCATGGCATGCAAAAGTCTAAGCCGCAGTCTAAACAAGCTCCTTTTTGTACCACTTTTTGCACAAAACTTTTTTCTCTTTTCCAACACCATTCAAACCTTTTTGAAACAACTCTTTTAATGAAAACCAACATAGACCAGTGGTATAAATGCACCTTGATGCAAAGATATAACAAGATCTGAACAAAAATGAAGGCAACAAACGAAGGCTAAACGCAGTTCTAGAAAAAGAGAACACTCGTAGAACAATAAGAGTGAAAATAGAGTGTTCTTGGCAATGAAAAACGGAGTACATTGATGTCTACGCACGCGTCTGTTCTTGTAGACAGTATTGGGCCTCCAAGTGCAGAGGTTTGTAGAGCAGCAGCAAGTTTCCATTAGTGGATCACCCAAGGTTTATCAAACTCAGGGAGGAGGAGGTCAAAGCTATCCCTCTTAAGCAACCCTGTAATTATGATACAGAAAGTCTCTTGTGTCCCCAACACACCCAATACACTTGTCAGATGTATAGGTGCACTAGTTCGGCGAAGAGAGAGTTAAATACAAGTAGTAGTGATGATTATAAATAGTAAATGTAATCTGAAATAAATATCGTTGCGAGCAAACATGTAACAAAACTAAATGTAAGCGGTGTTCAATGCTTGGAAACAAGGCCTAGGGATCATACTTTCACTAGTGGACACTCTCAACAAATATAAGATAATTGAACCAATAAATACTAACTTCACTATGCCACTCTAAACTATTCTCCAATGGATAACGAATACTAATCATGTGTAGGGCTACGAAGCACTCCTCAAAGTTCACATTTCCTCATACTAGATTGCCCCACACTATCACCGTGAACGCACTAGATGGTTCCAACAAACACCAACAATCATAGAGACACTAGCCAAAAAGACACACACAATGCGCACACTGTCACCTTCACATCATGATACAAGGTGTCTCCGGAGATTACAATAATAAAGCACGGGAGTAGCATAATATCTGAATAATATCATCTACCAATTCAACTAGATACAAAGCTCACAATTACGTAAAGATCACATCATGGGAGAGAGAGGTGAACTACATAGCTACCGGTAGAGCCCTTAGCCCCGGGGGAGAACTACTCTCTTCTCATCATCAGAGGCAGCAACGGCGATGGAGATGGTGGTGAGGTCGATGGAGATGGCGGTGACGGCGATGGAGACCGATGGAGATGGCTCCGAGGGCACTTCCCCATCCCGGCAGGGTGCCGGAACAGAGACTTCTATCCCCCGAAATTTGTCGGTGGCGACGGCGGAGCTGCAGGACTTCTTCTCAAAAAACACCGATCGATTTAGGGTTTGGACTTCAGGAGGCTTTAAATAGGCGGAGAGGCGGCGTCAGAGGTGGGCCAGGGCCACCTCTCCATAGGGCCGCACGGGCCAGGGGGCGCGCCACCCTAGGGTGAGTCTGCCCTCTGGCCCCCGCCAGCTCTCGTTCGGTCCTTGTCCTTCGTCCGGGAAAAATAGGAGTTTCGGTCTTCATTTCGTCCAATTCTGAGAATATTTCCTGTATAGCTTTTCTGAAACACAAAAATAGCAGAAAACATGGAACTGGCACTGTGACATCTCGTTAGTAGGTTAGTTCTAGAAAATGCATAAAAACACCACAAAGTGTAACAAAATGCAAAGCAAATGGTGCATAAACAAGCATGGAGCATCAAAAATTATAGATACGTTTGAGACATATCAAGCATCCCCAAGCTTAACTCCTGCTCGTCCTCGAGTAGGTAAGTGATAACAAAAGAATAATTTTTGAGATGACATGCACCATCACAATCTTGATCAATGAAGTAAAGCATTCTAGAAAAAGAGAACACTCGTTGAACAATAAGAGTGAAAACTAGAGTGTTCTTAGCAATGAAAAACGGAGTATGTCTCCCTCCAAAACAAACATTATGTGATCCAACCATTTATTGCAGCAAACAAAACAAAATAAAACTGAAAGCAAAAGTAAAGATGCTCCAAGAAAAATGCATAGTACATGAAGCAATAAAAATATAGTGTCTTGAAAGGTGACCTGATTTCTGCCGATGAAGAAGGGGTGCCTCGGGGGCATCCCCAAGCTTTGATGCTTGTACTTCTTGGATATTTCTTGGGGTGACATGGGCATCCCCGAGCTTGAGCTTTTGTCCATTCTTCATCTCATCTCATCACTCTCCATTCCCTACACTTGAAAACTTCCTTCATACAAAACTTCACACAATTCTATTAGCAACGTTAGCATAAGCATAATAGTAAACCAACCCTTTTGTTTCAGATTTCAACTCAAACACACCACATATAAAGCATATACTACTATAGCAACTTCCTCAAAAGTTCCGTGATCAAAAGAACTCAAAAAGAAAGCGATCGAGAGGCAAACACAAATAGTGGCTGAAATCTGTCAAAACAGAACAACTGACAAAGGTTGATTTTTTCGAGGACGTTATGTTGCCCAAATCAAAAAGTGCAAAACTAATGAAAGTTTGGAAATAACCTGGGGCATATGCACAAGAAATCTCAGATCAAAAAGATGTTCTGAGAATTTTCACGAATTTTTACGGTGCAGCACCAAAATCTGTTTCAGGACAGCAACTTCCCCAAATCTTACCTCCCTCAAATTAGAGGTTCTTCTTGGCACAACGACGAAATAAAAATGATAAGGAGAGGTCATTACAGTAGTAATAACTTCCAAGACTCAAATAAAAGAAAAAGTACTGAAAAGAAAACATTGGGTTATCCCCCAAGAGTGCTTTTCTTTAACGCCTTTGAGCTAGGCGCAGTAATTTGAAAAGATGCTCATGTAGGCGCCAGAAAAGAGCTTAAGGCAAAGGCGCCATAAAAGAACTTGAAGCAAGAGAGAGCATCAAAAAGCAAATATGAAACACATTTAAATCTAAACCACTTCCTATGCATAGGAATCTTGTAAGAAAATAAATCAACGAGGCATATAGTAACAAGCATGGTTAGATAAAACAGGTGCAACTTCAAGATTTGCAAAATAAAGAGGGGAAATTTAATATTGTTGATATCCATCAAACCATGTTTCCCTCTCTCATAATAACTTTTAGTAGCATCATGAATAGAATTAACAATAGAACTATCACATAAAACATTCTCATCATGAGCCATATGAGTAAAAGAATTAATACTCCCTACATGAACAATCGTAGTAGGAGCAAATTCAATGAAATAACTATTCTCATCACCATAATCATCAAAAATAGGTGGCATATTGTAATCATACCTTATTTCCTCCTCAATAGTAGGTGAACTGAAAATATCATACTCATCATTGTAATCATCATAAGCAATAGAACAACTATCTTCCAAAGTGTGTTCATATGTAAACATATCATCATTGGAAGGAACATGGATAGCACTAATGGTACAACAATTATTAACCTCATAATTTTCAGAATCGGTACCAAAAAGATTTTCAATATCAAAAGTAGAGTGCTTTTCCCAATCATGATCACTAATATAAGTAACAGGCATAAGAACATCATCGAGTTCAGACTCATCAAAAACTATAATAGGAGCAACATGATTAGGGGAAGATACCGTTTCCTCTCTCCTTTTACTCCTCTTCTTCTTCTTCTTCTTCTTCTTCTCACTCTCTTCTTTAGGAGGGAGAGGCTTGAAAGGAAGCTTCTCCACATAATCTGGTTTACTGACAGAAATGACAGAACAAACTTTGGAGGATTCCTCCTTTTTATTAATAAGATAGAAACAAAAATCATCCCTGTCAAATTTGGGTAAAGCATCCTCTTTTATAACATTTTGTATGTAAGTATTTGCGAGGCAATCTTTAACACAATAGAGATGACAACCACGAAGGATGCTATTAATATCAAAAGCACTCATATCTACCAAAGAAGTCTTTCTAGATAACTATTCACACCCCAAAAATAAAGTAAACTCATCATGCTGATTGAGAGTGATCTTGTCATCACAATACAAAATTGCGGCCCTCATTGGATCAGAAAGGTCATTATTATGGCCTGAGCATTAAAAATTAAAATGACCCTTTTCATGGCAAAGTTCGCAAATAAAAGGATAAAGCTCACAAACCTTTTCACCAAGCTCATCTAGAGCCTTGTGCCACATTCGGGTTTCTTCATTTCTGTGGTGGATACAATAATCTTTTTTGTCATGAGTCTTTTCATAAGGTCTAAGTGCTCCACAAAAATTAACATGCTTATAGGAAATAGTAATTTCAGAAGTTTGAGCATGTTCATTGCAATCATCAATAAAAATTTCATTTTCCATGCAAGTGTCTTTAAAAGGTTCATGATACGTGCCCCATTTCCCTTAGGAACATTAATATGGGAAGCAAAGGCTCTAAAACAATCAACCATAATTTGAGGACCAAGACCATATTTAGCACTAAGCTCTTGAAAATCAATAGTTTCAACGAAAGACTTAATGCAATCATACTCATAATTTATACCTGATCCTTTACCTTTGTCGTTATCCCAATCTTCAATATTGCTTTGAATTGTTTCAAGTAGATCCCACTTGGTGTCAACCTCCTTGCTTGTGAAAGACCCATCAAAGCATGCATCTAGATAGTCCTTGTAATATCCTGAAAGCCTTGCATAAAAATTATTAATAACCTATTACAGGGAAGCTCATGAATAGGACATTTGAGCATTAGTGACTTCAGTCTTCCCCATGCATGGGCAATGCTTTTTCCATCATGCAGATGAAAATTATAAATATAATTCCTATCTTTATGAACCTCACTAGAAGGATAGAATTTAGAATGAAAGAGAGGTACAATTTCCTCCCAGTCAACAGGTCAGCCATCCTTCAGTGTCTTATACCATTCCACAGCTCTGCCCTTTAGTGATAAAGAAAATAGCTTCCTCTTAACTTGGTTCATCGAAATACCTGCACACTTGAACAACTCGCATAATTCATGTATAAAGAGCAAATGATCACCGGGATAGACAGTTCCATCCCCTAAATAGCAGTTATTCATAGCACGTTCAACAATTTTCATAGGTATTTTGAAGGAACGAGGATCACAAACATCACTAGAATTATCACATATGGGAGATAAAATATCATCAGAGTGAATTTTCTCTACTAAAGCTAGGGAACTAAAAATATCATGCTTAACAAAACCAGCTTCCCCAAGCTTAGACTTTTCTATAGCATTAGCAATAATGGTGTACAAAGAATTCATACAAATAACATTGCTATGCGTATAAAGCTCCAAAGGTTTTTCAAGCACTTCATGTCCTAACTCAGGAAAAATACTAAAGAACTATTTGTTTTCCATTAAGCCTAACTAGTGAAAATAAAAACAAAAAACAAAAAAAATATAATTGCAGAATCTAAAGGAAATAACTTTGAGCACTCACCGGCAACTAAAAGACTTAGTAACAAGAGGATGTGAGTACCTTTTACCTTACCTCCTCGACAATGGCGCCAGAAAAGAGCTTGATGTCTATGCACATGTTTGTTCTTGTAGACAGTGTTGGGCCTCCAAGTGCAGAGGTTTGTAGAGCAGTAGCAAGTTTCCCTTAAGTGGATCACCCAAGGTTTATCGAACTCAGGGAGGAGGAGGTCAAAGCTATCCCTCTCAAGGAACCCTGCAATTATGATACAGAAAGTCTCTTGTGTCCCCAACACACCCAATACACTTGTCAGATGTATAGGTGCACTAGTTCGGCGAAGAGATAGTGAAATACAAGTAGTAGTGATGATTATAATAGTAAATGTAATCTGAAATAAATATCGCTGCGAGCAAACATGTAACAAAACTGAATGTAAGCGGTTCTCAATGCTTGGAAACAAGGCCTAGGGATCATACTTTCACTAGTGGACACTCTCAACAATTATAACATAATTGAACCAATAAATACTAACTTCACTATGCCACTCTAAACTATTCTCCAATGGGTAACAAACACTAATCATGTGTAGGGCTACGAAGCACTCCTCAAAGTTCGCATTTCCCCATACTAGATTGCCCCACAATATCACCGTGAACGCACTAGATGGTTCCAACAAACACCAACAATCATAGAAACACTAGCCAAAAAGACACACACAATGCGCACACTGTCACCTTCACATCATGATACAAGGTGTCTCCAGAGATTACAATAATAAAGCACGGGAGTAGCATATTATCTGAATAATAGCATCTACCAATTCAACTAGATAAAAAGCTCACGATCACATAAAGATCACATCATGGGAGAGAGAGGTGAACCACATAGCTACCGGTAGAGCCCTCAGCCCCGGGGGAGAACTACTCCCTCCTCATCATCAGAGGCAACAACGGCGATAGAGATGGTGGTGAGGTCGATGGAGACGGCGGGGATGGCAATGGAGACCGATGGAGATGGCTCTGGGGCCGTCCAGGCAGGGTGCCGAAACAGAGACTTCTATCCCCCGAATTTCATCGGTGGCGGCAGCAGAGCTATAGGACTTCTTCTCGAAAAACACCGATTGATTTAGGGTTTGGACTTTGGGAGGCTTTAAATAGGCGGAGAGGCGGCGTTAGAGCTGGGCCAGGGCTACCTCACCATAGGGCCGTGCGGGCCAAGGGGCGCGCCACCCTAGGGTGAGGCTGCCCTCTGGCCCCCCCTCCGGCTCTCGTTCGGTCCTCGTCCTTCGTCCGGGAAAAATAAGAGTTTTGGTCTTCATTTTGTCCAATTCTAAGAATATTTCCTATGTAGATTTTCTGAAACACAAAAATAGCAGAAAATAGGGAACTGGCACTGTGGCATCTCGTTAGTAGGTAAGTTCCAGAAAATATATAAAAATGCCATGAAGTGTAACAAAACGCAAAGCAAATGGTGCATAAACAAGCGTGGAGCATCAAAAATTATAGATACGTTTGAGACATATCATACATCTCCTCCAAAAGAAATTTGTTAGTGTCCAACCATTTATTGCAGCAAACAAAACAAAAGAAAACTGAAAGCAAAAGTAAAGACGCTCCAAGAAAAATGCATAGAATATGAAGCAATAAAAATATAGTGTGTTGAAAGATGACCTAATTTTTGCCGATGAAGAAGGGGTGCCTCGGGGGCATCCCCAAGCTTTGATGCTTGTACCTCTTGGATATTTCCTGGGCTGACATGGGCATCCCCAAGATTGAGCTTTTGTCCATACTTCATCTCATCTTATCACTCTCCATTCCTTACACTTGAAAACTTCCTTCATATAAAACTTCACACAATTCTATTAGCTACATTAGCATAAACATGATAGTAGATCAACCCTTTTGGTTCAGTTTCAAACTCAAATACACCACATATAAAGAATACACTATGTAGAAACTTACTCAAAAGTTCCATGATCAAAATAACTCAAAAAGAAAGCGATCGAGAGGCAAACACAAATAGTGGCAGAATCTGTCAAAACAGTACAGCTGACAAAGAATGATTTTTTCGAGGACCTTTTGTTGCTCAAATAGAAAAGTACAAAACTAATTAAAGTTTGGATATAACCTGGGGCATATGCATAAGAAATCGCAGCTCAAAAAGATACTCTGAGAATTTTCACGAATGTTTACAGTGCAGCGCAGAAATCTGTTTCAGGACAGCAACTTCCCCAAATCTTACCTCCCTCAAATTAGAGGTTCTTCTTGGCACAACAACGAAATAAAAATGATAAGGATAGGTTATTACAGTAGTAATAATTTCCAAGAGTCAAATAAAAGAAAAAGTACTGAAAATAAAACATTGGGTTATCTCCCAAGAGTGCTTTTCTTTAACGCCTTTGAGCTAGGCGCAGAAAGTGAAAATCAAGTAATATCAAGAGAAGCATTAAGATCAACTGTTTCCTCAAGAGCACCACTTACCATACTTGGCACTTTAGAAGTTTCTGAAGATGATTCAACCTGCAAGTCACTCTTAGTTGAACTAAAAGTCTTACCAATCTTAAAAACATGCTGCGGTTTAGGCACAAACACCATGGGAACATACATAAATTTTTGCTCTTTTCCAACAAAAGCTTTCTCCTTAAATTTAAGAGAAGAGAAAATTGAACTTAAAGTTTCATAGGCTCCTCTATTTTACCAATCTGAAGGTTTTGACTATCATGAGTACTAGCCTCTAAAATGGTGATTCTCTTACCGATACTTTCTATCGATTCATTAACCTGGCTAGCGTTATCAAGGATATTTGGCAAACTTTTTTCTAAAGAGCTAAGTTTTTCTAAGACTTCATCTAAAGTGACCTCAGTTTTAACAACATGGATAGGTGGTACTCCCACTAAACTTTCAATTAAAGTGCATGCTTCCAAAGCGGGAGTACCCAGAAAAATACCTCCTGCAAGAGTATCAAGAACGTACCTATTCCAACTAGATATACCAACATAAAAATTTCTAAGAAGGATCATGGTAGAATGCTTCTTTGTACACCTATGGTGAGCATTGCTAATTTGGTACCAAGCATCTTTCAAACTCTCTCCCCCTTGTTGCTTAAAAGTATGAACCTCAACTTCAGGATTACTCATTCTAGCAAGACTAAAAGCAAGCAAGTAAGAATTAACAACTATAAAGGAACTAATTTTTTTGTAATTTTGATAAAACGATGCAAGCAAAAATAAAATAAACCAAAACAATAACAAAGTAAAAGATTGAGCGTGAGAGACTCCCCTTGCAGAAATCTTCTTTCTCCCCGACAACGGCGCCAGAAAAATGCTTGATGGTGCATAGTAGGCACCCAGTTGGGAACCCCAAGAGGAAGGTATGATGAGCACAGCAGCAAGTTTCCCTCAGTTGTGAAACCAAGGTTTATCGAACCAGTAGGAGAAAGCCAAGCTTCAGAAAGTTGATGCTCGCTAGCTTTGCGACAGCTCTGGACAATTTATATGGCACCTCGTTGATACGTCTCAAACGTATCTATAATTTTTGATGCTCCATGCTTGTTTTTACACCATTTGCCTTGTGTTTCATTACACTTCGTGGCATTTTTATGCGATTTCCGGAACTAACCTATTGACAAGATGCCACAGTACCAGTTCCCTGTTTTCTACTGTTTTTGTGTTTCAGAAAAGCTACACAGGAAATATTCTTGGAATTGGACGAACAAGTTCCTGAAGTCTTATTTTCCCCGGAAGCTTCCAGAGATCCGAAGAGGAGTAGGAGAGGGGCCATAGGCTGCCCTCACACTAGGCCTGCATAGCCCAGGCCCTGGCCACGCCGCCTAGGTGTGAGGAGGCCTGGGGCCACTCCTGATGATACCCCTTCGCCTATAAGAAGCCTCAGGATGGAAAACCCTAAAGGAGTCAGCGAAATTTCTAGAACAGTTTCGTAGCTCCGCCGCCGCCATTGACGAATTTCGGGGGACAGAAGTCTCTGTTCTGGCACCCTGCCGGGACGGGGAAGTGTCCTCGGAGCCATCTCCATTGGTCTCCATCGCCGTCTCCGCCGTCTCCATCGACCTCACCGCCATCTCCATCAACCTTGCTGTCTCCTATGATGAGGAGGGAGTAGTTCTCCCCCGGGGCTGATGGCTCTATCGGTAGCTATGTGGTTCACCTCTCTCTCCCATGATGTGATCTTTATGTGATCATGAGCTTTGTATCATGTTGAATAAGTAGATGTTACTCTTCTTCATTATGTGTACTCTAGTGTGTTATTAAAGTAATCTATTCCTCCTGCCTTGGTGTAACGGTGACAGTGCGTGCATCATGGTGGTACTTGGTCTAGGCTACGATTGTGATCTCTTATGGATTATGAGAACAATTATCGCTATGCTAGTATTGAAGTGATCTATTCCTCCTTTCATGGTGTAATGTTGACAGTGTGTGCACCGTGTTAGTACTTGGTCTAGTTGCAATAATATTTATCTTGAGTTGTGATTTGATTTGGATATCTCTATGAGTGGTGTTTGTCAAGTACTTGATGAACTTTGAGGAGTGCTTCGTAGCCCTACGCAATGATTAGTGTTATTTAATAGGAGAGTAATTCAGAGTACCATAGTGAAGAGAAGTTATTTATTTATTTATTCAATTGTGTTATATTTGTTGGGAGGGTGTCCACTAGTGAAAGTATGATTCCTAGGCCTTGTTTCCAAGCATTGCACACCATTTACTTGTTGTTTTGTTACTTGTTTGCTTACTGTCATTTTTTATTTCATATTGCATTTACTACTTATAATCATCCATACCGCTTGTATTTTACTATCTCTTCCCCGAACTAGTGCACCTATACATCTGACAAGTGTATTGGGTGTGTTGGGGACACAAGAGACTTTCTGTATCATAATTGCAGGGTTGCTTGAGAGGGATAGCTTTGACCTCTTCCTCCCTGAGTTCGATAAACCTTGGGTGATCCACTTAAGGGAAACTTGCTGCTGCTCTATAAACCTCTGCACTTGGAGGCCCAACACTGTCTACAAGAACATAAGCGTGTGTAGACATCAAGTGCTTTTCTGGCGCCGTTGCCAGGGAGGTAAGGTAAAAGGTACTCGCATCCTCCTGTGTGAGTGCTCGGAGTTATTTCCTTTAGATTCTGCAATTACATCTTTTTGTTTCTTGTTTTTATTTTCACTAGTTAGGCTTAATGGAAAACAATGAGTTCTTTAGTCTTTTTCCTGTGTTTAGATATGAAGTGTTTGAAGAGAAAATTGAAAAACCTTTGGAGCTTAATTCGCATGCTAATAGTATTGTTAGTATGAATGTTTTGAACACTGTTATTACTAATGATATAGAAAAGTCTAAGCTTGGGGAAGCTGATTTTGTTAAGCATGATATTTTTAGTTCCCCAGCTTTAGAGGAGAAAGTTTGCTCTGATGATATTTTATCTCCCCTATATGATGTTCCTTCTTATGATGATATGGTTGAAGAATATGCTTTACGAAATAGCTGTTGTCTAGCTTGTGATGATACTAAACCTCTAGTTTATGATGGTTATGGTGATGGGTATAATATTTTTAGTTCACCTACTTTTGAGGAGAAAATTAGTTATGATTACAATATGCCTCCTATTTTTGATGATTATGGTGATGAGAATAATTATTCTGTTGAATCTGCTCCTACACTATTGTTCATGTGGGGAGTATTAATTCTTTTATGCATGTGGCTCATGATAGAGATGCTTTATGTGATAGTTATATTGTTAGTTCTATTCATGATGCTACTGAAAGTTATTATGAGAGAGGGAAACATAGTTTGATGGATCTCAACAATATTGAGTTTCCCCTCTTTATGTTGCAATTCTTGAAGTTGTACTTGTTTTGCCTTCCTATGCTTTTTGCTTTGCGCTTTTATGACTTGTCTCTTTACAAGACTATTTTTCATAGGAAGTGGTTTAGATTTAAATGTGTTCCATACTTGCTTTTAGATGCTCTCTATTGCTTTAAGTTCCTATATGACACCTTTGCCTCAAGCTCTTATATGGCGCCCACATGAGCATCTTTGCAAATTACTGCGCCTAGCTCAAAGGCGTTAAAGAAAAGCACTCTTGGGAGATAACCCATTGTTTTATTTTCAGTAATTTTTCTTTTATGTGAGTCTTGGAAGTCATTACTACTGTAATGAGCACTCCTTATCCTTTTTATTTTGTTTTTGTGCCAAGAGAAGCCTCTAATTTGAGTGAGGTAAGATTTGGGGATGTTGCTGTCCTGAAACAGTTTTCAGTGGTGCACCGTAAAAATTTGTGAAAATTCTCTGTTTATCTTTTGGACCTGCGATTTCTTGTGCATATGCCCCAGGTTATATCCAAACTTTCATTATCTGAACACTTTTTTATTTGAGCAACAGAAAACCCTCTAAAAATTCGACCTCTGTTAGCTGTTCTGTTTTGACAGATTTCTACCAATATTTGTGTTTGTCGCTTTATTGCTTTCTTTTTTAGTTCTTTTGATCACGGAACTTTTGGAGAAGTTGCTACAGTAGTACATGCTATATATGTGGTGGTTTTGGGTTAAAACCCGAAGCAAAAAGAGGTTGATTATATGTTATGCTACACTAATGTTGCTAATAGATTTGTGTTTAGTTTTGTATGAAGGAAGTTTTCAAATGTAGGGATTGGAGAATGATGAGATGAGTTGAAGAATGGACAAAAGCTCAAGCTTGGGGATGCCTATGCATGACCCCAAGAAATAACCAAGAAGTACAAGCGTCAAAGCTTGGGGATGCCCCCGAGGCACCCCTTCTTCATCGGCAAAAATCAGGTCACCTTTCAAAACACTATATTTTTATTGCTTCATGCACTATGCGTTTTTCTTGGAGCGTCAGTTGTTTTAGTTTTCTTTATTAGTTTAGTTTGTTTGCTGCAATAAATGGTTGATCACATCATGTTGGTTTGGAGGGAGACATACTTCACTTTTCATTTACCAAGAACACTCCGTTTTTCACTCTTATCGCTTCAACGAGTGTTCTCTTTTTCTGCTACCGCATTTAGCTTTCAATTTTTGCCTTGATTTTTGTTCAGATCTTATTTTATCTTTGCATCAAGGTGTATTTGGACCTCTGGTCTACGTTGGTTTTACTCAAAAGAGTTTCCTCAAAAAGGTTTGAATGGTGTTGGAAAAGAGAATAAGTTTCATGCAAAAAAGTGGTACAAAAAGGAGCTTGTGTAGACTACGACCTAGGCTTTTGCATGTCGTGCTTGATGTCTTCTTGATAGTATGCTTAGTGATTTTTTGCTGTAGCATGACTTGTCTCAAATAACTGAGATTGCTTAATGAGCCTTTGAAAAAATCATGCATTATTTTTATTATTTGGAAGCATTATTTTGGTTTTCTCCTTGATGCTTTATTTAGGTTGACTTGGCGCATGTTCACACATGTTAGACTCTTACAAAATTGCCAATAGCCTCTATGATTATTTAGTTTTGACTTTTGATGCCATCTTATGCTTATTTCAATGTCGCTTTATCGCTTTGCATGATTATGGCCGTTATTGCTCTCTTAGTTGGTCGCTCCCAGTCTTTTGCTAGCCTTCATTTTGTACTGAGTATGAGCTCTACTCGTGCATCCAACTCCTAAAAACCAAGTTTGCCATTGTGTCCACTATAAACTCCTATGCATGGTATTTGTAAGCCATTCCAAGTAAATTTTCATGTGCTACCTTTGAAAAAACCTTCAAAACACTTCTCATTTTGTAACACTATTTTTAGCTCATGGGGACATAGTGGTCGGATTTGCTATCTTCCATATTGCTTATTCCAAAAAGAAAAGAAAAAGAAAAAAGAAAGAAAAAAAGGCACTCCTCCATGGAATGTGAATGTTGGTGGGCACTCGATGGAATCGGTTAGCCATGGTTTGAGAAAGGAAAAAAGGTGGGGAGGAGTGCCAAGTTTTATAAAAAGAGCACAAAAAGTGCCAATCTCTCTCTCAAAAACTTGCTTTATTTTTGTATGGAAGATAGTAAGAACCCCATTGCTAGTCGTTGACAAAAGCAACCACCTCTCCAAACTCAAGTTTTATCTCTCTATTTTACAAATGAAAAGCTCTAGCACATGTTTAATCCCTACTTCCCTCTGCGAAGGGCCTTTCTTTTACTTTTATGTTGAGTCACCATCTTCTATCTTTATGCACCATTAAGAGAGCATAGTTGTTATTCTAAGTATAATGTGCATTGTCCCAAAGTTTTCATTGATTGATTCATATTGTTGGTTTCACTTGTTCTCAAATTATTTGCACCTAGTCACCCTCTTAAACTTGAAGGTGTCCTATGCATTTATGTTTTGCTATTCCATGAGGGACAAGCTAAAGACCATTTACTATGTTTTTCCATATGATTTGAACACACGTTTGACTTTCATTGTTTCATTTTCATGATCTTTTGTTTGTGTTCATTTTCATGTTTATAACATGGTTGCTAAGTTTCTTCTATCAAGATTATGTCTTTCATGCCCATGTTTTAAGTTCTTTTGATCCCAACACTCAATGCTTTCATAGATGATCAAGATTGTGTAGGTGCATGTCACCTCAAAAATTATTTCTTTTGTTATCACTTACCTACTCGAGGACGAGCAGGAGTTAAGCTTGGGGATGCTGATACGTCTCAAATGTATCTATAATTTTTGATGCTCCATGCTTGTTTTTACACATTTGCCTTGTGTTTCATTATACTTCGTGACGTTTTTATGCGATTTCTGGAACTAACCTATTGACAAGATGCACAGTGCCAGTTCCCTGGTTTCTGCTGTTTTTGTGTTTCAGAAAAGCTACATAGGAAATATTCTCATAATTGGACAAAACAAGTTCCTGAAGTCTTATTTTTCTCGGAAGCTTCCAGAGATCCGAAGAGGAGTAGGAGAGGGGCCACAGGCCGCCCTCACACTAGGCTGGGGCGGCCCAGGCCCTAGCCACTCCTGACGATGCCCCTTCACCTATAAGAAGCCTCAGGACAGAAAACCCTAAAGGAGTCGGCGAAATTTCTAGAACAGTTTCGTAGCTCCACCGCCACAGGACAGAAGTCTCTATTCCGGCACCCTGCTGGGATGGGGAAGTGCCCCTGGAGCCATCTCCATCGGTCTCCATCGTCGTCGCTGCCGTCTCCATCGACCTCACCACCATCTCCATCAACCTTGCTGTCTCCTATGATGAGGAGGGAGTAGTTCTCCCCCAGGGCTGAGGGCTCTACCGCTAGCTATGTGGTTCACCTCTCTCTCCCATGATGTGATCTTTATGTGATCGTGAGCTTTGTATCATGTTGAATAAGTAGATGTTACTCTTCTTCATTATGTGTACTATAGTGTGTTATTAAAGTAATCTATTTCTCCTGCCACAGTATAACGGTGACAGTGCGTGCATCATAGTGGTACTTGGTCTAGGCTACGATTGTGATTTCTTATGGATTATGAGAATAATTATCGCTATGATAGTATTGAAGTGGTCTATTCCTCCTTTCATGGTGTAATGTTGACAATGTGTGCACCGTGTTAGTATTTGGTCTAGTTGCAATAATATTTATCTTGAGTTGTGATTTGATTTGGATATCTCTATGAGTGGTGTTTGTCAAGTACTTGATGAACTTTGAGGAGTGCTTCGTAGCCCTACGCAATAATTAGTGTTATTCAATAGGAGAGTAATTCAGAGTACCATAGTGAAGAGAAGTTATTTATTTGTTCAATTGTGTTATATTTGTTGGGAGTGTGTCCACTAGTGGAAGTATGATCCCTAGGCCTTGTTTTCAAGCATTGCACACCGTTTACTTGCTGTTTTGTTACTTGTTTGCTTGCTGCCATTTTTTATTTCATATTGCATTTACTACTTATAATCATCCATACCGCTTGTATTTCACTATCTCTTCGCCGAACTAGTGCACCTATATATCTGACAAGTGTATTGGGTGTGTTGGGGACACAAGAGACTTTCTGTATCATAATTGCAGGGTTGCTTGAGAGGGATAGCTTTGACCTCTTCCTCCCTGAGTTCGATAAACCTTGGGTGATCCACTTAAGGGAAACTTGCTGCTGCTCTACAAACCTCTGCACTTGGAGGCCCAACACTGTCTACAAGAACAGAAGCGTGTGTAGATATCACTCGTCTAGGGCTTTGCTTTGCACCAGCAGCAATGTGGAACCTGCACACAACACAACCAAGTACTTTGCCCCAAGTTACGATGAGGTTGTCAATCACACCGATTTGCTGTAAACAAAGGATTAAGCGTATCGAGTGGTAAAAGATAATAGTTTGCAAGAATGTAAATAATGCGAGTAAAATTAAAACAGTAATAGCAATGTAAAAGGAATGGACCAGGGTCCACAGTTCACTAGTGGTGTCTCTCCATAAGATAAATAACAACATGCTGGGTAAACAAATTACAGTTGGGCAATTGATAGAATAAAGATAACGTACATATGTCATGAGGATCACTATGAGATTCACTCTGGGCATTACGACAAAATACATAGACCATAATCCAACTGCATCTATGACTAATAATCCACCCTCCGGATGTCGTCCGAGCAACCATCGGGTATTAAGTTGCGAACAACAGATTATCACCTTAAGCAAAGTGCATAATGTAAACAATGCAAATGTCCTTGAACACAAGAATGTTGTTTTCTCCCTAGTGGCAACAGCACATCTACAACCTTAGAGGTTTTTGTCACTCCCCCAGATTACTAGAGGCATGAACCCAACTATCGACCATAAATACTCTCTCTTGGAGTCACTAGCATCTACTCGGCCAAGATATCTACTAGCAACGGAGAGCATGCAAGATCATAAACAACATAGAGATAACATAAAGATAATATTACAGCACATCAACTTGACATAGTACCAATACTCATCGGATCCCAACAAACACAACATGTAGAATTACACAAAGATGATCTTGATCATGATAGGCAGCTCACAAGATCTATACATGAAGCACGTGGTGGAGAAGATGACCATCTAGCTACTGCTATGGATCCGTAGTCCAAGGTAGACTACTCACACGTCACTACGGAGGCGACCATGGTGGTGGAGAAGGCCTCCGGCAGGGTTTCCCCTCCCCGGCAGGGTGCTGAGAAGAGCTTCTGGACGCTTCGATCTCGCGTCGACGACAGCGGCAGCTTGCAGTATGTTTCGAGGAAAATTGATTGGGGCCTTAGGTTTTTCGCGTCGAGGGGAATATATAGGCGGAAGGGCGGCATCAGGAGGTGGACCAGGCAGTCTCACCCCTGGTGGCACGGCCAAGGCCTAGGCCGCGCCACCCTAGGGTGTGGCTGGCCTTTGGCCCCCCTCCGTCTCATCTTCGGACTTCGCGATGCTTCAGGAAAAATAGGAGGTTCGGCTTTTGTTTCCTCCAATTCCGAGAATATTTCCTGTGTAGCTTTTCTGAAACACAAAAATAGCAGAAAATAGGGAACCGGCACTGTGGCGTCTTGTTAGTAGGTTAGTTCCGGAAAATGCATAAAACGCCAAGAAGTGTAACAAAACACAAAGCAAATGGTGTATAAACAAGCATGGAGCATCAAAAATATAGATATGTTTGGGATGTATCAAGGAGGAGGAAAAAGCTATCCCTCTCAAGCAACCCTGCAATTACGATACAAGAAGTCTCTTGTGTCCACAACACACCCAATACACTTGTCAAATGTATAGGTGCACTAGTTCGGCGAAGAGATAGTGAAATACAAGTAATATGGATGATTATAAGTAGTAAATGTAATCTAAAATAAATATCGCTGCGAGCAAACATGTAACAAAACTAAATGTAAATGATGTTTCAATGCTTAGAAACAAGGCCTAGGGATCATAATTTCACTAGTGGACACTCTCAACAAATATAACATAATTGAACACATAAATAACTATCTTCACTATGCCACTCTAAACTATTCTCCAATGGATAATGAACACTAATCATGTGTAGGGCTACGAAGCACTCCTCAAAGTTCGCATTTCCCCAAACTAGATTGCCCCACACTATCACCTTGAGCGCACTAGATGGTTCTAACAAACACCAATAATTCATAGAGACACTAGCCAAAAAGACACATATAATGTGCACACTATCACCTTCACATCATGGTACAAGGTGTCTCCAGAGATTACAATAATAAAGCACGGGAGTAGCTTAATATATGAAAAATAACATCTACCAATTCAACTAGATACAAAGCTCATGATCACATATAGATCAAATCATGGGAGAGAGAGATGAACCACATAGCTACCGGTAGAGCCCTCAGGCCCGGGGGAGAACTACTCCCTCCTCATCATGGGAGACAGCAACATCGATGGAGATGGTGGTGAAGTCGATGGAGACGGCAGTGGAGGCGATGGAGTCAATGGAGATGGCTCCGGGGGCACTTCCCCATCCCGGTAGGGCGCCAAAACAGAGAATTCTGTCCCCCGAAACTCGTCGGTGGCGGCAGCTGAGCTACAAAACTCTTTCTCAAAAATTGCCAAATGATTTAGGGTTTTAACGTCGAAGTGAACTTATAGGTGGAAGGGCGGTGTTAGAGGTGGACCAGGGGCTCCACACCATAGGGTGGCGCGCCCTAGGGTCACTCGTGCCACCATGTGGTGTGGTGGCCCCTTGGCCCCCCTCCGGCTCTCCTTCGGTCTTCGTCTTGCATTCGGGAAAAATAGGAGGTTCGGGCTTCGTTTCGTCCAATTCCGAGAACATTTCCTGTGTAACTTTTCTAAAACACAAAAATAGTAGAAAACAGGGAACTGACACTATGGCATCTCGTCAATAGGTTAGTTCCAGAAAATGCATAAAAATGTCATGAAGTGTAATCGAAACATGAAGCAAATGATGCATAAACAAGCATGGAGCATCAAAAATTATAGATACGTTTGAGATGTATCAGAATGCGCCAGGGGTAATGCTCCCATGGGTCCTGCATGTTAGTTTATCCCTGGTGAATTTTAGACCTATATTCGCCAGGGGTAAGTTTAGGGCCTATACCCGTTCGGCCTGACCTCTCCCTCCTCGATCCCATTCTAACAAACCCTAGAAGCTGCTCCTCCTCTCCCTCCTCGATCCCGTTCGCCGCCGCTCATCACTCATCGCTGTTGGGAGCACCACCCCAGCATGCCGCTCATCGCCGCGAAGGAGGAGCGCCACCCCAACACTCTGCTCATCGCCGCATGGGAGGAGCAACACTGCCCAAGCTGAAGCCTGAGCCGAAGGAGATGCCACCCACGCTGAGGCGGACGGAGGCGCTCGCGCTCTTCGTCATCAGGATCTTCTGCATCTTCCTCGCCATGCCCCGACATGAGTTCTCTTCCAGGTGAGCCTCCCGCGCCTCCTCCCCCTTATCCTCTCCTCCTTCGCACCTCCGCGTCCTGTCAGAAACTTTGTTCATATCAATGTATTTCAGAAGCAAGATACAGACATCATCATTCAGTGAATGCGCGCATGATTTAAGCATAGCGCTAGTTTGTTTGGATTTCCGAGGAATTTCCCTCTCCTTTTTTCTCAAATGAAAATTTAGTTATCTGGTAGAGACCTCTTACCCCCTCGTGAAACTTGATTCTGAGGCAGTTATTGTTTTACCAAAGATTGAAACAAGTGTTCTGTAAAATACATTGGACAAGAAGAATTGGTTGTTTAAAATGTCAATAGCTTGTATATCTACTTTTATTCCTAGGATTTAAGTACTGGAAATAATCTATGGCCTCTTTGAGAAGCATAATTACAATGGGCATAAGTTGTATTATCTACTCTTGTATACTGAAAAATTGCAACAGTGGCAAATCAACAGCAAGTTGGGGTATAGGAGGTCAGTACAATCAAGCTAGGCCAACATATTAGCTGGAGTGGGGCGTAGTTAGCTGGGCAGCCAAACAACCCAGTAGAGAATTCAGACCTTCATCCCCAGTTGCTTACTACCTCTGTAGGTTGTTCTCGACTGGAGCCGGTTGAGCTAAATTTTAATGGCACTGCCCGTGCATGTGCTTATGTGTTTGACTTGTCTCGTGTATAGTCTTGGCCGAACACTGTACTTTCCTATGATTTGTTTACCATCTAGAACAAAACCACTAGTGTGTCTAGAGACCCTTCACTCTAAGAACATTTGATTTGAGGCCCACTAGCATTTGATCATGAATATTATCATCTCATAGTTTCTTTTGTAGACAGAATACAGCTCATCAAAGGTTTAAAGTCTGAATTAGTACCACATGTTCTTTCTTAAAAGTCATAATATTTTTTTTGTGGTTACCTTTATTATCTTTTATTTAGGGAGCTACCATAAGTTTTCATTATTGTGGAAGTAGCATTTGTATTTGTTGATTTTTTTCTAGGATGAATCAGTATTCCTAATACCTGTGTATCTTGAAGAGGATAGTTTCTGAGTTGTTTATCACTGTTCACTAGTGGAAAAATGGGCTTCCATTCGTCCCATTTCTCCCGAACCAAATTTGATCCGTGGCTAAAGGGTCCATCAATCCCGGTTCATTTGAAAATATGGGCCAGGGGGCATTAGTCCTGGTTCAAAAGGGACCTTCAGTCCCGGTTTCATCTAACAGCCGGGACTAATGCCCCATGGGCCTCTAGTCCCGGCTCGTGGCACAAACCGGGACTAAAGGTCATCCTTTAGTCCCGGTTCGTTCCACGAGCTGGGACCAATGACCCGTTCAAACGAACCGCCCACTTCGCACCAGTTATCGATCGACGACGCTTCAGATATCGATCGACATTATGAGCGACGATCGGGAACCGGCGCCGGCGACCTTGAAACTCACCTGCATTCACATCAACGCCGGCGTGCTCCTCATCTTCCCTCTTTCACTATATAAAACACTCATATTTGATCATCTTCTTCCCCCAAAACATCATCTCCCTAGCCTCTTCTTCCCCAAAACCTCTCCCACACATCACCACATACCGCCGGCGCCCGCGAGCTCTCTCTCTCTCTCGATGACAATGGAGGAGCAACTTTGGCCCCGGTCTCGGATCTACTATGTGGTCATCGAAGAGATGAACTTCACCATCACGGAGACTCTCCGTGCTTCGAGGGTGGAGAAGTGGATCCGCTTGGTCAAGCGCCGGTTCCTCGACGACGCACCGGTCAAGTGCATGGGCTTGGACTGTGAGTTCACCACTCACGCGCGCCCTCAACGTGCCGCCGTCCTTCAACTCTCGGTGGCGTCCGAGATATTGGTCTTTCAAATTTGCAAGGCCAATGGCGTGCCGCAACTACTCAAGGACTTCTTGAAGGACACCACCATCAAGTTTTGTGGTGCAGCTATCAACAACGATCTGCGCATGCTAAGGCCATACGGAATTGTTATTCCATCCGCGTATGATCTTCAACAGGTTGTCCCAAACCCCACTAGCAAGCTAACGTCGAGTCTCTATGATTTGGCCAATGCTACTATTGGGACACATCTTGAGAAGAAGAAGAGGGACAACAAGAAGAAGAAGGACAAGAAGAAGAAGGAGAAGAAGTACAAGAAGAAGAAGATGATGATGAAGAAGATGAACTAATTTTTGGTTGGGAAAAAGTTCCATTGAGCTTCAACCAACTATTGTATGTCGCTTTAGATGCTCGCCTAGGCTTTGAGATTGCTAGGAGATTCTGGAAGCTAAAGGGCTACAATAGCCATGTTGATCGTCTTAACCTTAATAATTAGGTGGATGATTATGTATGGAAAAATGTTGGATGAGCTTGCTTGGAAAATGTACTCCCTTTGAGCCATGTCGATGAGTATATGTTTGGAAAAATGTACTCCCTTTGTTTCGGTTAACAAAGTCTACTAATTTTCGAATTTGTGATTTTTCAAGTATTTTGGCTTTTTTGAATATTTTAATCATCTAAAAATTAATAATTAAATTATACATAAAGATTATTTGAAATTCATTGGTGCTTATTATTCTTAATCATTGTTTCTTATTTTGCGAATTTATTTGGAATTTAAAAAAGTAATATTATATATTACCAAAGTGTATAGGTTAATAGAATTGGTACCATACCATTATCAAGAAGTCGCGAGCGCAGTCTTGGAAGCTAGTAGGGAAGGAATGAAGAAGTTAAGCGTGCTAAGGGTGGAGCAGTGTGAGGATGGGTGACCAACCGGGAAGTGAGGACCACAAGTACTTATAATTTGATATGAGATATGGAGTGAGAGCCATAAGTATCTAATTTGATATGAGAATATAGATGATTAGATAATAGAGAAATAAAGAAAAATAGAGAAATAAAGAAAATACTAAAATTTCGAAACAGAAAATACAATTTTATTCTGAATGGACCTATAGTCCCGGTCCGTGTTATGAACCGGGACCAAAGGTCCTCAAGCCGCAGCACATGCCTCAGGCCACGTGAAGGACCATTGGTCCCGGTTTCTAAGCAACCGGGACTAAAGGCTGGAGCCTTTAGTCACGCTTTGTTAGTCCCGGTTGCGGCAACCGGGATTAATGGGCTTTACAAACCGGGATTGAAGGCCTTTTTTCACCAGTGGTTAGCATTCTTTCCTTGAAGCTGAGGTTTTTAGATTCTAATTTTTTATTCTTTGAGAAATTAATTTACAGTTTAATGGATTTAAGTGGTTCACTTGATGTGCACTTAGATTAATGTCATAAAAGCTTGCCATTCATGTACTACCACTATATTAGTTAGAGGAAAGTGGATAATTGGGTTGAGCTTGATAATCTATTTTTTCTGACAATGGTTTTCCTCTCATTAACCTTCAAATATACATTTTACTTATATGAAACAGCCCATCTAGAAATTTTCACTACCTCCTTGGCAACTTCTCTGTGTGTGAATTATGTGGTTAGGGAAGACTAGAAGTTTTGATAGGAAAATTATGAATTTCTTATTTGTGGAGCCTATGTTTTCTGTGATCTTTGGATCATTAACTATTGACTGGTCTCTGATTTGGGAGTATTTGGCTACCCGTGCATGAAATTAATTCTACAGGTTATATTCAACATTTTCTTATTTGTGGAGCCTGTGTTTTCTATGATCTTTGGATCATTAACTATTGAACATAACTAGTCCTCAGATTATATTCAACATTTTCCTTGAAATGTGCTTCATATGCTACTGTAGTTGCAGCTGTGCCTGAACTAATAAACCTACAGCAAGTGAGTAATTGAAACTTGCTAAATGTCTCTCACACTTGAAAATCTACTTCATATGCTTGAAAAAAATTCACTTTAGGATATGAAAGTAGTGCTACTGACACTAAATGCAATGCAAGCTTGCAATTATTTCTTTAAGGTGATTTTGATTAGCACTATGATGTGTTGGCTTGTGTCAATTTTTAAGTGAGCTAGTTATGAACTTTATTTCTGATGATTTTCTGGCATGCTCGATTTGGTTGCTGGGTATATAAGACTACAATGTAAAAAAGTGCAAAGGTATGCCTCCCACAGATTGGCTATTGTGTATGTTCTTGCTGGAACAGATTGGCTGCTATGTATATATATGTTGTTCCTAGAACAGATTGGCCTTTTTGTTTTGAGCTGTGTATGTTGTGCAGGTACATTGAGTGCCAATGTTTCGCCGGAGTGTTGATTAACTTCCGTTCCGGTGAATTTCTGGCACTCCGGCATGACCATTTTTAGCAAAGGTCATGCCGAATTTCTGTCATGAAAATTTATGTTGCTAGCTAAAAAATCTTATCTCTTGTGTAACCATGTCGTCTTCTGGAAACTGGAACGTCGACGACGACGTCGCCGGGTCATCTTCTCGGCAATTAGAGATGGAAGAGCACTACAGGCCCATGGTCCAGGAGTCGCAGCAGGAAGATGTTGAATATCAGCCTAGTGACAATGACGATGCTGGTGATGACGGTGAGAGGAGGGTCATCGACCAGGAAACCACCGATAGTGGTGCCGGTGCGGGTGGCTCCGAGTCAACTAGCCAGGCAAATAGAAGAGTTCAGAAGAAGCGACAACTAAACCTTGTCGCCGCCAAGTGAGGCACATTCACATTGGTTGGCCCCACTAGTGCTATTCCTAAGGAGCCACTAAATTTCGCGAAGGGGTACGGCCTCCAGCTGGCGGCAATCCTTCGTGATGTTGATACGTCCAAAACGTATCTACTTTCCCGAACACTTTTGCTATTGTTTCTCCTCTAATTTGTGTGTTTTGAATACAACTAACACGGACTGATGCTGTTTTCAGCAGAATTGCTCTGGTGTCTCGTTTTTATGCGGAAATCCAACTTCCAGTAAAAATTCAGGAAAAATCATCAAAAATCCTATTTCACTAGAAGACCCATGGAACCAGAAGACGGGACAGAGAGGAGGCTCGAGGGGCCCTCACGTAGTGGTGGCGCGGCCCAGCCCTGGCCGCGCCACCCTGGCGTGAGGAGGCCCCAGCCATCGTCTCGGCCTCCCCTCTCGCCTACATATACCCCCTGACGACATAATATCGGGGAGACGGCGTTTTTCCCAGATAGACTTCCGCTGCGCCGCCGCCATCAGAAACCGCGATTTGGAACCAGAAACTCCGTTCTGGCACCCTGCCAGGACGGGGATTCGGAGGAGATCTCCATCACCATCACCACCGACGCTCCTCCATCGACCATCCATGACTCCCCCATCCATGTGTGAGTAATTCCCCTGCTGTAGGTGAGGGGATGGTAGGGATTGGATGAGATTGTTCATGTAATTTTATATGAGATTGATAGGGCATAGTGCCTAGTATCTTTATTTAGTGTATATGACATTGTTGCAACTTGTTGTGCTTAATGCTTATCACTTTGGGCCCGAGTGCCATGATTTCAGATCTGAACTTGTTATTATTTCTATGATGATACTTGTTGTTTATGGTCTTACCTATAAGTTGTATACACATATTGTTGTCCGGAACCCGAGGCCCCAAAGTGACAGAAATTGGGATAACCGGAGGAGATGGCTATGATGTGAGGATCACATGTGTTCACCGAGTGCTAATGCTTTGCTCTGGTACTCTATTAAAAGGAGTACCTTAATTACCAGTAGTTTCCCTTGAGGCCCTGCTGCAACAGGCTGGTAGGACAAAAGATATCGTGCAAGTTTCTCCTTGTGAGCACGTACGACTATATACGGAACACATGCCTATGATTGTTTGTACTAGGATGCTTTATCATTATTTATCTGCAATGCCCATGTCTCACTGATTTCATGAATTATCTTATCCATGCAACGCCCGTAATCCATCCCTATGCCTACAGTATTTGTTCCTACTGTTTACAACTGTTACTATTACCGCTGCTATTTTACTACTGCTGTTACTGTTTTACTACTGTCACCACTATAAAACTGTTGCTACTGATAAACCACTGCGAGCAAGACTATTTCTAGCTGTAGCTGAATTGACAACTCATCTGTTAAGGCTTACATATATTCTTTGGCTCCCCTTGTGTCGAATCAATAAATTTGGGTAATACTTCCCTCGAAGACTGTTGCGATCCCCTATACTTGTGGGTCATCAAGACTATTTTCTGGCACCGTTGCCGGGGAGCATAGCTTTATTTGTAAGTTCACTTGGTATTCCTATTATTCGCTGCAATCCTTTCATCATGGGTAAACCTCGTGATGGAAAAGTTCCTATATTACCATCCACTACAAGAAGAGGTATGACTCTCAACACCTCTGTTGCTCTTGATTCGCTATCTGTTATGAGTAAGTTGCTTACACCACCACATCCACACACTACTGCTACTACTTCTGCTGAGATTGAGAATGCTACTGATAATTTAGATGATGCTTCTAGTGTGCTTGATGAGAGTGGTTCACTAGGTTCCTTTTTAGATGCTACTATTGCTAGAGCTAAGTTGGGAAACACTACTATTACACCTGTTAGTTCACCTGAGTCTAGGGAATGTCCTAGTGATGATTATGATGATGATGCTTATATTGAGCTTAATGATGATTTTATTGCTAAAGCACGTGCTGCTCGTAATGCTAGTAATGTTAAAGAACTTCTTGCAAGGCGTTCTGTTAGATATAATTTGTCTCCTGATCCTAAGTTTGCTGCTTCTCCCATAAATATTAGAGACAAGGATTATGATTTCTCTTTGGATTTATCTTACATATCTATTGTTGAGAAAACTCCTTTTTGTGGTACTAAAGATGAGAGTGCTATGGGGCACATGAATGAGCTTTCTACTTTGAGTAATTTGTTTTCTGATGATATTAAGCTCCGCACTTACTTTGTTGCTAAGATTTTTCCTTTCTCGTTGAAAGATGCTGCTAAAACTTGGTTTAATAGCTTGTCTCCTGGATCTCTTACTAGTCCTATTGCTTTGGTTAATGCTTTCTTTCAGAAATATTTTCCTGCTAGTGCTCAACATGCTGCTGTGCAGAATTTTTTTGATTTTGAACAGGGAAAAGGAGAGATATTGCCTGAATCTTGGACAAGGTTTTGTTCTTTAATTAGAGCTTTGCCTAAAGAACCATTGCCTAAAAATGAACTCCTTGATATATTTTATAATGGACTAACGGATGAATCTAAGTCATATTTAGATAGTTGTGCTGGCTGTGTTTTCAGGGAAAGAACTCCGGCTGATGCTGAAGAATTAATGGCTAAAATAAGCCAGAATCATGATGATTGGACTTTAGTTGAGCCAACACCAGCACCAACCCCTGCGCCATCTACAGAGCCTACGCCAAAGAAGAGAGGGATGATTGAATTAAATGATGAAGTTATGAGGGAAGCTAAGAAATCTCTTAAGGAGAAAGGTATTAAGGCCAAAGATGTGAAGAATTTACCTCCTATAGAAGAATTATGTAAGCCAATCCCTCACTCATATACTATTGAGGTACACTCTCTCCAACGCTTTGATGAAAGAGATATTCCTTATACTAAACCTCATGATCAATGCTTAGATGAGTTCGATAATTTTATTGTTAAGCAAGAAAATTTTAATAGAATGGTGCATAATCATTTGTTGGAAAATTCTAGAGCTATTAACAAGTTGCAGGATATTGTGGAGAGAACCGCCAATGATGTGAAGATACTTGTTAAACATTTTCAAATGATTCAAACACAAATTGATCAGCTTACCAAGGTGCAAAAAGACTTGCTAGTTAATGCTCCAAGAGAGAAGCAAGCATGTGAAATACGCACAAGAAGTGGCGCTGCTACTCAAGATCTATTATATCCTGAAGGACATCCTAAGAGGGTCGAGCAAGATTCTCAATGAACTGCAAGTGATGATATTCCTTCTAAGAAGAAGAAGAAGAAGAAGCATAAAACAACTGCAGAATCCTCTGATGCAGGTAAAGACCCTAACAGTGTTTCTATTTCTGATGCTGAAACTGAACCAGGAGAGGCTTCTAATAAAGAAGAAGATAAAGAAGAAGTTGAAGAAGAACCAGAAAAGATTGATAAAAGTGCAAATTACACCAAAGAAGACTTCATTGCCAACAAGCATGGTAAAGAGAGGGAACCTTGGGTACAGAAACCAATACCTTTTCCCAGTAAGAAACACAAGTCCAAGGAAGAAGAACACTACAACAGGTTTTGTGAATGGATGAGACCTTTATTTTTGCAAATTCCTTTGACTGATGTTATTAGAATGCCTCCTTATGCAAAGTATATGAAAGATATTGTCACTAACAAAAGGAAAATTCCTAATGAGGAAATTTCCACTCTACTTGCTAATTATTCTTTTGATGGTAAAGTTCCAGAGAAGCTTGGAGATCCAGGCATACCTACTATTCCTTGCTCCATTAAAAATAACTATGTTAGAACTGCTTTATGTGATTTGGGAGCTGGAGTTAGTGTCATGCCTTTTTCTCTCTATAAGAGACTTGATTTAGAAAAATTGGTATCAACTGATATATCTTTGCAGATGGCTGATAAGTCTACTACTATTCCTATTGGTATATGTGAAAATGTTCCTATTCAAGTTGCTAACAGTTGTTTGATTTTAACTGATTTTGGTGTGTTGGAAATGCCTAAAGATGATAATATGTCTATTATTCTTGGGAGACCTTTTCTAAATACCACAGGTGCTGTTATTATTTGCAATCAAGGAAAAGTCACTTTCAATGTCAATGACATAGAGTATATGGTTTATTTTCCCAAGAAGATTGATAGAAAGAATGCTCTAAATTCAATTAAGCATGTTGAGACCATCAAAGTTGGTCAAATTATTTGTTCAGAGCAAAAGCCCAAGGAAGAATATCAAATTGTTATGGTTGGGGCTATACCGATCAAAGTTGAGGTAACATAAGCATTAAGTGAAGTGCAAAGTTTTGCCTCATAAAAAGTTAGTTTGGTAACAAGACTTGATCAACCTTGTTAACAAAGTGATTTTGCATGAATGAAACTTCGTTTTCACCGCATCCACTACACCTCACTTATTTTTACTTTCATCAAATTTTATTCCTTCAGTTTAGTTGCATAATTAAGAGTATCTCAGAGCTGTTGCATGCTTGGTTTTGATTTGCTTGAAATCATTTTATATTTGTTTTTCTGAGTTTTTATCGATATGCCAATTTCTGAAAAATCCTCGAAAATAAAGTTTCTCGAAAAATTCTAGAAAAATCTTTATAAATTTTATGTCAAAAATGGGGCAGAGAGACACCTGGGAGGCACCAGGTGGGGCTGCCAGGCCACCTCACACATAGGTGGCGCGGCCCAGCCCTGGCCGCGTCACCTAGGTGTGAGAGGGCCCCACCTGGCCCCTCACTTATCTCTTCTTCCCCTGCTCTTTCTCTCTCCCGAAAACAACAACACACCCAGTTCAAACCCGAGTTCTTGCTGTTCTTCACCTAGATTTTTCGATCTCCTTGCTCAGCCCAACATTTCTGCTGAAATTTGGAGCATCTGTTCTCCGGTATGTGACTCCTCCACTTGTCCAAGTAGAATTTCTTTTGGTAAAGTATTTCTTGAGTATTTTAGCATTGTAGGTGATAGTATAAATGAGTATGCATGCTTGTTCTATTGCTTAGAATTGTTATTTTGATGCCTGTTAGCTCTCTAGTAACCCACTATAGTAGTTTCCTACACTTGCTTGTCTTTAAATCACTTTTTATGAGGTTTGTCAAAAATATCAGAAATGGAGGAGAATGCATATCAACTATCTCAACATGAACTAGAAGTGCATGATGTTATGAAAGTTCACCGTGAAGAGAAGGTTTTCCCCTCACACTATCCATGCTCAGCATTCATGAGTGCTGCTGGAATTCTGCAGGATTTTCAAACCTTACTCTCTAATGCAGGATTAGAACATTTTGTTGAGGGTGAACCTCCCCAATATGTTAAACTGACAATGTCTATGGTGTAGGATTTCAGATTTAGTTGGTCCACTTCTAACCCCATGGTTCATTATAAAATTTATAACAAATCTGTGGACTTGCCTCTTGATGTTTTCTGTACAGCTATTAGAGTTCCACAGTGGGGATCGCTTGAGAAGATAAGGGGCCAGCCTAGGCCATTGTTGGAACTATACGAAGAGATTTGTCAAGGAAGAAGCTTCACAGGAGAGGGTGGTAAAACTCAAAATATTCATTTCCCATCCATTCGATATTTTGCCTTCTTTATTACCAAATGTGTTCTTGCTAGGAAGTCTGCAAGTAAATTATCTCTCCATGATCTAGCTTTTATTGCTTCTGCTTTGAGGCGTGATAGGACTTACCATTTAGGTTCCTTAATAGCTTTCTGTCTTGATATTAATCATTAGAAAGGGGGAAACTGTGGGGGACTTATAGCTTCACGCCTGTTAGCTTTGCATGGTGTTGTGCCTCATTTTCGAGATCTGCAGTTCCCTGAGGAGAAACTTGGTCTTGATTCTATGATTCAACATAAGTTTATTTCTCCTCCTGCTAGTTTGATTAATTTAACATTTGAGCTAACCTTTTTCAAGAAGACTACCTGGAGGGTAGTAAAGACTGATCGATCAATCCGTTTGCCTGCACCTCTTTTGTTTAACCTTGATCGCAGGAATGGATGGTCGCTTACGGAAGATGAGCTTGATGCATATGTAGAGGAGCACCCGCTGCCTGTGCACGATGAGGAGGGCGCTGAGGAGTCAGGATAGCCCTCCTACATTGTGAACTTCCCATATGAGCAGCCTTATTATGATTATGCGCCATCAGCTTCATCTTCACGAGAGCCGGGGTACGATTACACCCATGATGACCCACCAGCCTGGGGCAGCTACTAGAGTAGTAATTGATCTCCACTTAGGCCAAAAGCCTAAGCTTGGGGGAGGTACGCCAACGATTCACTCATCTACATATCATATTTTGTCGGTCCTTTGTATATTCATGTTTTGCTTTCTCTAGTGTTTTAGTTCTTACTTCTGCTTTCCAAAACACAAAAAGACCAAAAATATTTCCGTTGTTTCTCTCTATTTGGTTCTTTAATTTTCTACCTTTGGTTTGCTTTACTTGCTATTTTTGGTTTGCTAGTTGAAACACCCAAAAATATTTTGCTTTGTTTGCTATTTCCTTTCGTTCTTGTTTCAAAAATCAAAAACCCCAAAAACATTTGTTGTTCTTCTTCAGTTTTGTAAAGTTTATTGCAGAGTTCAATCTCCCGTTACTCCATTAGAGCTTGATATTCACTTTATATTATTCAAGCCACACAAGTGAAGAGCAATAATGACGACATATGACAATCCGAGATGTGGTAAGAGGCTGGTATGAACTCTATTTGTTTTCATTTTTGTACATATACTCATTCATGTGGACTTGCTTAGTCGGTTCATGTAAGGTATATGTCATCTAATGGATGCTTTGTAGTTCTTGCTTTCATATGATTAGTTTCAATTTACTAATAACTTGTAGCATATCATGTAGACGCTTGCATGCATTGTTTTATTCATAATATGGTATGTTCTTGTGGTATCCACCTCTGAAAGCTTCATTTGAATCGACTTGGCACATGCTCAAGCATGCATATGACTGAACAAAAAGTCAATTAAGCCTCGATGATCTAAATTGCCTCAGAGTTCTTGTATCTTTTTTATGCCTATATTAATTTTGTTTTGTCGCAAGCATGATTATGACAGTGGCGGTGGCGGTGGCGGTGAAGGAGAGCGAAGGCTCTGTACGCCCGGACGGGAGGTAGGAGGACTCCAGATCTTCCTCCTCTTCCTCCTCTGCTGAAGCTTCATGACGATGGAAGATGGCCACGGTTTGCCCCCGCACAGCGTTGCGACGGCGAAGACGCTCGAGCCTTGCGTTGGCGTCGGCCATGTCGAAGCAGATCTAGGAGAAAACACACTTCAACCCCCTACCTGGCGCGCCAAATGTCGATGGATTTCGTGTCGCAAGAACACGGGGTACCACGCGACGGACCCAAAGATTCGAACGCAGGGGGCTGAACGTGTGAGATCTAGGATCGCAACGAAGCACGGTGACGGAAGCCTCGAACTGTCGAACGCGCTACGCACTGCAGAGAGAGACGCCGAGCTTTACCCAGGTTTAGGGCCCTCATGGTGAGGTAACACCCCTACTTCCTACCTTCCTGTATTGCAACGTGACACCTCGCGAGGAGTACAAGATCTTGGTTACAAAGTTCTAGCTGGCCAGAGGTTGAAGAACCTGCGTGCCCAGCTAGCAACTTGGAGAAGATCGGATCCCTCTAAGGGGTGGCCTTCCCCTCCTTTTATAGCGCCAAGGTCCTCCTTCCCCTTATCTTCTTGGGGAAGGGGTTGCCACACATATGGCCAAGGAGGGTGGACAGCTGTAGACTACACTCTTCGGTAGACGTGGTCTTCGTAGGGTAGTGGCGCTGGTCCACAGGAGTGGGTGGAGGAAGCTGACGTCTTCCCCTGGCGCCCTGCACCGTCCACGCTATTTTTAGGGGGTGGCCAACAACCACTGTGCCGCTTTAGGCAGGCACAGCGAAAGTTGGTCTCCTCCCTGTCGGGGGTAGCATGGGCGGTACGCGGTCTTCTGCCCGTTATCTTCTTGCTCTGCACGCAAACATGCTGAGCTGAGATGGGCGTACCTCCTCTCCTCACCAGCAGGGCCTCGTGAGGAGGTCTTCTAGTCCTTAGCAGTTTTGGTCGTTGTTCTCCTCACGAGGCGCCTCCTCGTGAGGGTCTTCTCCGTAGCTTGGGTCGTTGATTCTCCCCTGGGCTGAAGATGGGCCGATGATGGGGCCCAGGAGCAGGTGGACCGGGATACCCCGGTATCCAGAACACCGACAGTAGCCCCCAGGAGCCCGGCCCACGAACGCGCCCTCTTGAGGAAGCGAAGGGTCGGGGGCCCCCGAAGCTGCTGGGCCCTCCAACGGCACACGTCAACCGCGCGGTTAGAGGACCATGTGAAGAAGCAGAGACTCCAGACACGTGGCGCGGCCGCAGCTGGTGAGACAAAACGGCGGGCGACGCTACGGTCCCTGAGGCGTCAACCCATCATAATGATGCGTCGCTTGACTGCAGAGCGCTGCGCCAACGCTTCGATTCCCGCGCAGGGATTTGACGCATCGACGCCGGACGCCCCCCTTAAATAGGTCCTCCTCGAGACCTCCGGCACTTCACCTCCTTCCTCCAGTGCTATTTCTGCTTCCACCCCCCTGAGCTCATGGATCCTTTCAACTCCTCCGCCGCCGCTGGATCGAGCTCTGGGGCGAAACGCCGCGGACGCCCCCCGGGCAGCGGGAATAAGGCGAAGATCCCAGCCCAGTGGACGCCCAGTGCCGGCGGTCCCCTCCGCATTGGCGCGCCGAGGCAGGGCGAGGCGAGCCGCGCTGCCTCGGGGACCTCCGGCGCCCTAACCCTCAGGGGTCCCGCGCGTGGAGGCGCCCTAAATTCGCCATCGCCGCTGGCGGTGGCGCCTGCTCCCCGTGCCTCGGGGAGCATCAATCGGGTCCTCCGGGAGGTGGAGGCGCCCTGGGCCCCCTCCCCCTACTGCAGATCCTCCGGCCCCGCCGGCGAACAGAGTGGTTGCCACTCCGCGCCACCTGGCGGCGGCGATGCTGGGACCCCTCATTAGCCCGGGGTCCCGCTTCCTGGAGCTCCTCGTCGTCGTCGACGCCCCGGGCTTCAACTCCCTCCGGCTGCCCGACGCCGTCCGGAGGGTGATTTACGCCCCCGGCATGGCCGCCAGGGAGATTGCCCTGGGGGAGCAGAGCAGGCCAGATCTCTTCTGGCATGTGGACATCTTCCTCGGGGATGGCGGCAACGCCGTCCTCTCCGGCCACTGGAGGGCCTTCGCCCTCGGCCATCGCCTCCGCGTTGGCGACCACCTCGTCTTCCACTTCAAGCTGGGGACACTGGAGGCTATGGTGCGGATCTTCACCGCCGGTGGCGTCCGCCGCACCTACCCCCAGCCCGCGGTGCAGTGAAGAGGAGGTCCTGGCGCGGTAGTCTTCTGGGGAGGGGAGCTAGTCTCCTCCCCTCTTTTGTCGTGTAGTCCTCGCCGGCGGGGTATGCCCCGCCATGCCTTGCTCCTTCCCCCACTGGGGGCATTTTAATGGAATCCGCTTGTTAATCATCTTGCTGTTCTTCGTTGTCCTGGTCATTCACTCGCTCGAGAGCCCTAGTGAGCTGTTGGCGTCGACGGGAATTCTCCCTTCACCTCAGAGCTCGAGATGGGGTCGGCATCGACAACACATTGGACGATTCCTGAGACAAGAAGTTGAAGAAAGAGTTGGAAAAGAAAAAACCCCAAATCCCCGAAAACGGAAAAACAAGTTGGTAAAACAAACGAAAAAAGAAGGCAAATAAGATGCCCCTGTGACCGGCACAGGGACCTTCTCCGTCGTGGAGGAGTGCGGCACTATCTGTGCCAGCAGCTAAGAGCAAATTGTCGTGCGTGGCGATTCACGGGGCCTTCCTCGTCGTTGAGGGAAGCTGGACCCTCACGGACGTGAAAACGTCGACGCTTAAGAGAGCCCAGAGACCGTCGACACCTCACAAGGATTGCTCATGAGGTGAAGGGCCTGGCGCGGACCTCTGGATCTGCGTCTCCTTCGCAAGATGATCGGAGCGGCCTTGGTCTTCAATAATCCTGCCACGTTAGGCCTTCCTCGGTAGAGGGAATCTTCCTGTAGATGCTGGTGCATCGACGCATCTTTGCTTCCTCATGAGGGTTGCTCACGAGGTGCTGGTCCTTAGCGGGTGCCATAGGCACACCTTGGACTTTCCTCGAAGATTTTTTATTTTCCGGTGTACTTCGCGAGGAACTAAGCACCATGGGTGTTTGGAGGTGATCGATAACAGGGCCGTCACCCCCGACCAGAGCTCACTCCCTTCGGGTTTTTCAGGCTTGCTGTTTTCCGGGCGAAGGCCCCAACATAGACACCGTGCCTAGCCCCTTTCCGTGTGGAGTACAACAGAAAATAAATGGACTTCATGCCATTTTGATGTCATGCCGAAGCAGAGGCGCTACATTGCGCGATAACTTAATATCAGTGCTTAAGAGCAGTTTGAGCTGATACAAGTGCCGTGAAAACGGTCTTTATCTCCTTGTGAGGAACCTAAGGATAGAACTTTCGCAGATGAGCTATGTTCCACGGGTTCCCCACCGGCATGCCTTTTGCGGTTTCCAGCCGCGCCGAGCCTGGTCTGGCAATGTGCGTCACCTTGAAGGGTCCTTCCCACATTGGAGACAGCTTGTGCAGGCCCTTGCGAGAGAGTATTCTCCTCAGCACCAGGTCGCCGACCTCCAGAGTCCTTGCTCGAACATGGCAGCTATGGTAGCGGTGTAGTCCTTGCTGGTACCTCATGGCGCGGAGCGCGGCTTGGCACCGAGCTTCTTCGAGCAGGAGGAGGCGATCCTTGATGAGGTCTTCTTGGCGAATTTCGTCGAAGGCGAGCACTCTTGGCGACCCGAACTTGACGTCGGTGGGAAGAACAGCCTCCGCACCATAGACCAGTAAGAAAGCGGTCTCTCCAGTAGGTTTGGTGGCGGTAGTCCTGATGGACCATAAGATGGATTGGAGGTTGTCTAACCATTTTTTGCCGCAGGCTTCGAGCTTGGCATTGAAGCTTTTCGTCTTGAGTCCCTTGAGGACCTCGGCATTTGCACGCTCGGCCTGGCCATTGCTCCGGGGGTAGGTGACGGAGGCGAAGCAGATTTTGATGCCGGTCGAAGCACAGTACTCCCGAAACAGCCCGCTGGTGAACTGGCTGCCGTTGTCGGTGATTATGCGATTAGGCACACCAAAACAACAGACCAGCCCACGGATGAACTTGACTGTGGACCTGGCCGGGATGGTGCACACCGGCTCCCCCTCCACCCACTTGGTAAATGTCACGACCCAGATTTTTCAAGATTTAAAATTTTCATCATGCATTCATGGCATATAGCATACCAAAGTCTTTTCCAAAGTTTTTGAACCTTATCCTTCTAAGGATGTTATTCAAATGCCCTTTTTCCCCAAATTTTAGATACAAAAGGTTTTCTGAAGGAAAGTATTTTAAAAAGAACTCCATTGTAATGGAGCTATCTTATATTTTTTCCCTTTAGCAAATTTCCTTGAAAACCAAATAGTAGGAAGATAATAATCTTAACTTCCTATTTATTTGGATCCTATATTTAAATTCTCACAAATTATTTTTCTTTTTCCATCTTACCACAAAAACCTCTGGTTTAGCTTCTAAACACACTTTTAAAGGACCATAAGTGGTCAGCTTTAAATCTATTCAATTTTGAATGGGAGAACTCATTCAAAACACAAAACAGAAAATAGAATAAAAAGAAAAGGGGGAAGCAGAAGAAAAAAATAAAAAGAAGAGGCCATAAGCCCAACTGGGCCGACCCCGGGAACCAGCCAGCCCAACTCGCCCCCGAACCGAACCGACCCAACTCCCACTCCCCCTCTCCCCGACAAGCCGACCCCACCTGTCATCACCCTCCCCTCTCTCCCCCTCCCAGTAACGCCCGCCGGCGTTACTCCCCGGCGTTACTGACGCCATAACTGGCCACCAATGCTCGCCCCCTATAAAGCCCCTACTCCCCTCTCTCGCCCCTCCCTCTTCTCTCCGAAGACGAAGCCGCCAGGCTGCCCAATTTCATCGCCGGAGCCCGCAGGTGCTGCCGCCGTGCAACGCCGATTCCGACGCGGTTCAGCATCCCCTTCCCTCTCGAAAACCCCTATCGCCTTTCCCTCTCTCTGGCGCACCGAATGACACCTTTACCTCGCCCTTTGCTGCAGCTTTTCGAGCACGCCGACGATTGCCGAAGCCGCCGTCGACTCCAGCCGCGCGTCGCCGTCGCCTCAGGAAGCTCCAGTCAGTGAAGGCCACGTTTTCGAGATCTCCGTCGTCTGCTGAACACCGTCTGCTACTTCATCGCCGTCGCCGCTCGCCAGAACCTCGCCGACGACGAGCTCCAGTACCACCTCGCCGGACTTGTCTCGCCGGTGAGCACCTCCACTGTTCCTCTCCACTCCCAGCCATCAGATCTGCATCGCACGGCCATGATTAGACCTTAAATCCCGAATCGGTATCGACCAATGGCGTCGCGCCACGTCGCCCCAGGCCAGCCAGCCCCCGGTCAAACCCAGTCAATTCGAATTCAAATCCGAATTTGAATCCCTGTTTTGTTGCAGATCTTGTAAAATCAATAGAAAATAAAATACTTAACCAAAAATTGCAAATGAGACCTCGTTGGAATCCTTGGAATGTGTAGAATCCAATGATCCAATAAAACCTGTTATTTTATGGGTTCTTTTTGAATCCATTGATAGATCTGAATCAACCCTTTGGATTCAAAATAAATTCATAACTTTTGTTCTGTGAGTCCAAATGCTACAAATTTGTAGTCTATGGAATCCTTGGAACATTTAGAGCACACCAGAAGCAAAAGTTTTCAAAGTTAAAACGTGCACAAACTTGCTATGGTTAAATTTGTTCAAATCACCTTTTTCTTCACCAATTGTTTTCTAAAAACTATTTTTGAGTAAAACCACTTGCAGTAGCTTCATGTTACTGTCAACCAACCAGTGGTAGCTCCAACTTATTTTTGCAGGACAGTTCCAACCAGAACTAAATTTTCTAAAGAACTATCCTGATGCATCAAATACCACTTTTTGTTAATACCTTGTTATTTATTTATTTCTAACATCACACTTATCTTCAAAAGCCTCTTGTTCCACCCTTACAACCATTGCACACACTCACTTAGTGTGTGAAATTAAAATGTCATCTGCATACATGCACGCATGCATACATGTCTATGATTGTCATTAGAAATAGATTATTGATTGCTTGATTGTTTGGATTGAATAGATTGTGAAGAGGAGCAAGGCTACTATTGTAACTGTTGTGAGTGTGCAAGCTGCTACCAAGGCAAGTGACACACATGTTCCCTACCCATTTTACTTATGCATTAGTATATTCACCTCTTGTAGTATGCATGATAGGTGTTTTACTCAACTGTTTTATCAAAGGCTTAGACCCTAGTAGTGTGTAGCAAATCCCTCAAACCCCACCTGTTAGGATGCTAAATATTTTTGTTAATACTGATGCCATGCTAAGACCACTCAAAAAGTGTTTTGTGAAAAGTTAAGAACTTCAACTAAAATGAAACACCTGGGTGGATTGGTTTGATGAAGGTGGTGGTGTTGAGTGGCGACCTGGGGCTACACTTTGTGTAGTTGCTGCCTAGGCGTACACTTGTGGTTGGCCACCCAGGAACAAAGAGATGGCTATGTCTTCCATGCTTAGTGTACTTCCAGTGCAGCCTTATGACATTATGGGCTCTGTCTTGACTGATTAGATGTGGGAGTGTAACTTTGTGCAAGAAGTTGGTGGTAGAATAATTATAGGTTGGGAGCGGATCTTGCCAGTTAGTTGCCCTCTCCTCTAAAAGGTCTCGTTTCATTTTATGTATGGGCATAAAATGAATCGTAAGGTGAAAGTGCACAACCCTTGCAAGGTGTTTAAATCTAATCGATTAGCCGTGTCCTCGGTTATGGACAATTGAGTCTCTAGACATGGAATGTACGGAATAATCTCATCACCGATTCTGAATTATTAAAATTTTGTCTAGAAACCCTAGGCCGGAACTAAGGACCATACACTCCAAAGGGGTGGTGGTGCCTGAGGTTCCAACTTTGTTGAATTGCGCCCAGTGCTACATAACTTGCAACTATGTAGTATTTGGGGGTTACTTCAACCCTTCAAAATAAAATCTTTAAATTAAAATCTTGACTAAAATAGGACAAAATTGGCTTTATGCAAAAATAGCCCAGAGATCCACCAGCCAAATAGCATGTAGTTAGATCTTTCACAACTGCCACCAAATAAGTGTCAATTGCCAGTACATCATTGTACTGACCCCCATACTTGGGGCTGCATAATCAAATGTGCAGGTTCTTCCGATGAGGAGTGAAGTGTTAGGATCTCGAGTCTACATACCAACATGACTGCCTGTGGCGCATGCTGAAGATGGAGGCTCGCTACTATTATATTTCCGTTGTGCTTAAGTTGAACTCTGTTTACCCTTGTTGGTCTATGTGACCAAGGAACTTGTAATAATCGTGAGACTTATGTATCTGGATCTGCGTGTAATCTCGATACTATGTGATGAATACTATATTTTGTTCTGTGGTGCTATCATTGATCCAGGGAATAGCACATAACACAGGTGTTCCGCCTTAATCCAAAGGTGGGGCGTCACAAAATGGTATCAGAGCATAGTGTTGCCTGTAGGATCGAGACCCTAGGATTGGAAAACCTTAGGACCCAAGTTTTATTTTAAGATGATCTTATTGTCTTAACCATTTCATTCTTACTTGTATTTCTCTTCTTGTTCTGATCGTTCCCTCTTCTTTTCAAAATACTGTAGATGGACACCTACGATGAGAGAGTGGTAGCTGGTGAGGGAGATTACCTTTTCTCGGAGGTGCTACTAGACCTCGCCACCCAGCTCCAGATACCACCACCGGTTTTCTGTGGGAAGATGCAGTACAAGGAGTATGGTCTGGAGAAGTGGTTAATCCAAACTACTATCCAAGGTAGACTTGATGAAGAAGGAGAGTCCACAATGGAGTACACCGAAGCATATGTGGACTGGAGGTATTCGGTGGAGATTGCCATGCAAGGCGCCATCGCCCGCATACGCCACAAGTACAGAGCTCACATCCCACGTCCCTCAGCTTATGGGATGATTGGAGAGCGATCTGTTGGAGGGCATGTAGTGGATCGTCGAGGCCAGGAGTTCCACTCCCTTCTGAGAGGCTACCTCACTGAGAGGGAGCGCTGCACAGTCAATCTGGAAGACATGCTGAAGAAGCAAATTATCAACCAGGATCAGTTTAGAGATCTCATGGATCTCACCACCAAGAAGATCATGGAGACTGAATCAGCTCTCATAATGTTGGATGATAAGAAGACCCAACTGGAGAACAAGCTCAAGATTGTTGAAGGACCCTTGCAGTTAGGCGGGAAAATCCTCCAAGATGACATCTGGTCCCATCTTCTGGAGAAGATAGTACTGCTATAGTATGACAACTTACAGAAATTGGGAGATGAGAAGAAGCAAATTGAGGAAGCTAACAATGAGCTGAAATCTGAAAATGAGAAGCTAAAGATGAAGCTTGCAGAGTTAGAAGCAAGTAAGAAGGAAGAAGAATCCGAGGAAGAAGAGGATCCCGAGGAGAGACTCGTGTATTCCCCTAGTGATGGTCTATCCTATGAGGAATGGGAAGCCAAGGCACTGAGAGAACTCAAGAAGGCAGAACGTCGATAACCTCTACCCCTCTCATGCCTCAAGAGGGTTACGAGAGGCTAGTTGACCGCCACCGCCTTTTGTATCGTTTGTGATAGCACGTTTGTATTGTCTTACCGTGTTGGTATGACAGTACCTTTGATCGTTACTTTATCGAACTCTTAGTACTTACTTCTAAGCTTGTCAAGTCGTACGCTTCAAAGTTTTAAAGCTTTTAAAATCAATGGTTGAATGCTTGTTTATTGTTTGTGGTTGGCTTGTTGTATTGTGCATGGGTAGGATATTTACTCCTTTAGCTTTATCTGTCTAATACTTATCTATGCTATACCCTACCTCAGATGCCTCCACGACGTGCACCGAACAGCAATGACAATGATGGAAACAACAGCAATGACACCAATACGGCAATTCAGCAACTAGTGGCAGCTCAGGCCCAGCTGATGCAAATGATGACCCAGTTCTTCCAGACGAATGCAAACAACAATGACAACAATAATAACCCTCCGCCACCACCACCGCCACCCCCACCCCAGGTGGATAGATTGGCAAGGTTTCTGAGGCTGAGACCCAACAAATTCTCATCTGCTACGGAACCAATAGTAGCTGATGACTGGCTGCGTTCGGTCAACAAGGATCTGACCACCTGCGAGTGCACTGATGCTGAAAAGGTGCGCTTCACAGCTCACTTACTGGAAGGACCCGCAGCAATGTGGTGGGAGACATATCAGGTTACCCATCCTATAGATGATCTGGACTGGAACACATTCAGAGAAGGCTTTCGCACTGCCCACATATCCTCGGGCACTATGACTGTGAAGAAGGAAGAATTCCGCAGTCTGCGTCAGGGTGGAAGAACTCTGAAAGAATACATGGATGACTTCTGTGCTCTATCCAGGTATGCGCCTGAAGACATTGATACTGATGCAAAGAGGAAGGAAAAGTTCCTCAGTGGGCTTAAGGGAGAACTCAAAATACCCCTGTCTGTGGCCTATGCCCCAAACTATCAGTCTCTACTTGATCAGGCCATCACTCTGGACAACAACATCAAGAAAGAGGAAAACTGAAAAAGGAAGTTCAGTAACAACAAGAACCATGTGGAACCATTCCACAAGAAGCACCACTCATTCGAGAGCAGTGGTCATGGCAACTTCCACAAGCATGGGAATCGTTTCAACAAAGGAAACGGTAATCACTTCAGCGGCCATAAGCACAACGGAGGATTCAAAGGAAATAGCTCCAGTGGACATAACAGCGGACACAATGGTCAGCATCGCCACAACACTGAACCCAAGAAGGACCTCTCTAGCATCACTTGCTTCAAGTGCAAGAAGAATGGTCACTATTCCTCCAGCTGCCCAGAAAACAAGACCGTTGAACCTGCCAAGCCCAATCCATTCCAGAAGGGCCAAGTGAACCACCTCAATGTGGAGGAGGTGATGAATGAACCTGATGCAGTGATGGGTATGTTTCCTCTCAACTCATTTACAGCATTAGTCTTATTTGATACTGGGGCATCGCATTCATTCATATCAAGGACTTTTGCAAACAAAAACGGGTTCCCTACCACAAACATAGGAAGAACCATTAAAGTAAGTTCCCCTGGTGGAGAATTAATAGTCAACGCTGGTTGCAGAGATTTGATTATGGAAATCGGTAAATATAAGTTTCCAACCCATTTGGTAATCCTAGACTCCCAGGGTTTAGATGTAATCTTGGGCATGGATTGGATGACTACCTATGGAGGAGTCATAGACTGTGTGAACAGAGCAATTACACTTACAACCCCGGAAGGAAGAAGAATTAGATACAAATCCCAGCTGGATTTTAATGATATTAGGCTAAACCATCTTAAGGGGGTTAGCCTAGATAAAGTGCACATAGTGAACGAGTACCCCGATGTGTTCCCGGATGAGTTACCAGGAATGCCACCTGACAGAGATGTAGAGTTTCTCATTGACCTACTACCTGGCACAGGACCAATAGCAAAGAGACCTTACCCTATGTCCACTGATGAGTTGAAAGAACTCAAGAAACAACTAGCAGAACAGTTAGGAAAAGGATTCATTAGAGAGAGTTCCTCGTCGTGGGGAGCACCAGTTCTGTTTGTTGAGAAGAAAGATAAAAGTCAACGTTTAGTAATGGACTATCGTTTGTTGAACGAAGTGACCATCAAGAACAAATACCCACTACCAAGAATCAATGATTTGTTTGATCAGTTGGAAGGAGCTAGCGTATTCTCTAAGATCGACCTTAGATCTGGATACTTTCAGCTCAAGATTAGAGAACATGACATTCCCAAGACAGCCTTCGTCACTAGATATGGCTCGTATGAATATACGGTGATGCCCTTTGGGTTAACCAATGCACCGTCATACTTCATGAGCATGATGAACAAAGTGTTCATGGAATTTCTAGATAAGTTTGTCGTTGTCTTCATTGACGACATACTGGTCTACTCGAAAGGCAAGGAAGAACATGAAAAGCATTTACGTGCAATACTGGAGAAACTCAGAGAGCACCAGTTATATGCTAAATTCAACAAATGTGAGCTTTGGCTCAATGAAGTAGGATTTCTTGGACACATTATATCCAAGGAGGGAATTGCAGTCGACCCAGCCAAGGTGACCGCAGTAACTGAATGGGAACCACCCAAGAATGATGGAGAAATTCGTAGTTTCCTAGGACTGGCCGGATACTACCGGAGGTTCATTGAGAACTTTTCAAAGATAGCTAAACCAATGACCGAGTTGTTGAAGAAAGAAAAGAAGTTCGAATGGACTGAAGCATGTGAAAACAGTTTTCAAGAATTGAAAAGGAGATTGGTGTCTGCACCTGTTCTGTGCTTGCCAGATATAGAAAAGGAATTTCAGGTGTATTGCGACGCTTCTCGTCAAGGATTAGGAAGCGTATTGATGCAAGATGGCAGAGTAGCAGCCTATGCCTCTAGACAACTCAAGAAACATGAGCTCAACTATCCAACTCATGACCTTGAGTTAGCTTCAGTTGTTCACGTCTTGAAGATATGGAGACACTATTTGCTGGGAAAGAGATGTGAAGTATTCACCGACCACAAAAGTTTGAAGTACATCTTTACTCAGAAGGACCTCAACATGAGACAAAGAAGATGGTTAGAACTCATCAAAGATTACCACTTGAGTTTGCAATACCATCCCGGTAAAGCAAACGTAGTAGCTGATGCCCTAAGCTGTAAAGCTTATGTGAACTGTCTATCAACAGAAGTATTACCAGAAGATCTGTGTAAGGATTTGAGAGACCTCAGCCTGGAGGTAGTGCCGCAAGGTCACGTAACATCGCTAGTAGTGCAACCAACCCTGATGGACAAAATACGCCAAGCCCAGAAAGGAGATAAAGAGATTGAGAAGATCAAAGAAAACATGAGGAAGGACAAAGCTAAAGGCTTTAGCGAAGATGAACAAGGAACTATCTGGTTTGAGAAACGTGTCTGTGTACCTGATGATCCCGATATTAGAAAATTGATATTCCAAGAAGCCCATGAAACCCCATACTCGATTCATCCTGGAAATACCAAGATGTACCTAGACTTGAAAGAAAGATTTTGGTGGAGCAATATGAAGGGAGACATAGCCGAATATATAGCCAAATGTGATGTGTGCAGTAGAGTGAAAGCTGAACATCAAAAGCCAGCCGGACTACTTCAACCACTAAAGGTGCCGGATTGGAAATGGGATCAAATTGGTATGGACTTCATAACTGGGTTACCCCGCACAAAGTCGGGATATGATTCGATTTGGGTTATAGTCGATCGTTTGACCAAAGTAGCTCATTTCATACCGGTAAAGACCACTTACACAAGTGCAAAGCTAGCTGATATCTACATGAAGAGGATAGTAAGCCTCCATGGTGTTCCCAAAAGCATCGTGTCTGATAGAGGAACCCAATTTACCTCTCACTTCTGGAAGCAACTTCATGAATCACTTGGAACTAGGCTGGAATTCAGCACAGCATTCCATCCGCAAACAGATGGACAAACAGAAAGGGTAAACCAAATTTTGGAAGATATGCTGAGAGCATGCGCCCTAGACTATGGGTCTAGCTGGGATGACAATTTGCCTTACGCAGAGTTTTCCTACAACAACAGCTATCAAGCTAGTATTGAGATGGCACCATTTGAAGCCTTGTACGGCAAGAAATGTACTACACCCCTACTATGGAGTGGTGTAGGAGAGCGAAGTTTCTTCGGACCCGATATCATTCAAGAAGCTGAAGAAAAGGTTAAATTGATCAAGGATAGACTGAAGATCGCCCAATCCCGTCAGAAGAGCTACTCGGATAACAAGCGTAGAGAAATCATCTATGAAGTTGGAGACAGAGCTTATCTCAGAGTGTCACCCCTTCGTGGTGTTAAGAGATTTGGCATTAAGGGTAAGTTAGCACCTAGATTTATAGGACCATTCAAAGTCCTATCCCGCAAAGGAGAAGTAGCCTATGAACTGGAACTACCCGAAATTCTCTCGGCCGTGCATAACGTGTTCCACGTGAGCCAGCTAAAGAAATGCCATCCAGAGATGTCAGAAACACCGTTGAATGATACGGTACCCCTCGAAGAAGTTCAACTAGAAAGTGACTTGACCAATGAGGAGAAACCCATCAAGATACTCGAGACAGCAGAAAGAACTACACGCACCAAAACCATCAAGTTCTGCAAAGTACAGTGGAATCACCACACGGAAGAGGAAGCCACATGGGAACGTGAAGATACCCTTCGAGAAGAACATCCACACCTATTTGCTAGCCTTTCCGAAGCTCGAGGGCGAGCTTCATCTTAAGGGGGTTAGTCTGTCACGACCCAGATTTTTCAAGATTTAAAATTTTCATCATGCATTCATGGCATATAGCATACCAAAGTCTTTTCCAAAGTTTTTGAACCTTATCCTTCTAAGGATGTTATTCAAATGCCCTTTTTCCCCAAATTTTAGATACAAAAGGTTTTCTGAAGGAAAGTATTTTAAAATGAACTCCATTGTAATGGAGCTATCTTATATTTTTTCCCTTTAGCAAATTTCCTTGAAAACCAAATAGTAGGAAGATAATAATCTTAACTTCCTATTTATTTGGATCCTATATTTAAATTCTCACAAATTATTTTTCTTTTTCCATCTTACCACAAAAACCTCTGGTTTAGCTTCTAAACACACTTTTAAAGGACCATAAGTGGTCAGCTTTAAATCTATTCAATTTTGAATGGGAGAACTCATTCAAAACACAAAACAGAAAATAGAATAAAAAGAAAAGGGGGAAGCAGAAGAAAAAAATAAAAAGAAGAGGCCATAAGCCCAACTGGGCCGACCCCGGGAACCAGCCAGCCCAACTCGCCCCCGAACCGAACCGACCCAACTCCCACTCCCCCTCTCCCCGACAAGCCGACCCCACCTGTCATCACCCTCCCCTCTCTCCCCCTCCCAGTAACGCCCGCCGGCGTTACTCCCCGGCGTTACTGACGCCATAACTGGCAACCAATGCTCGCCCCCTATAAAGCCCCTACTCCCCTCTCTCGCCCCTCCCTCTTCTCTCCGAAGACGAAGCCGCCAGGCTGCCCAATTTCATCGCCGGAGCCCGCAGGTGCTGCCGCCGTGCAACGCCGATTCCGACGCGGTTCAGCATCCCCTTCCCTCTCGAAAACCCCTATCGCCCTTCCCTCTCTCTGGCGCACCGAATGACACCTTTACCTCGCCCTTTGCTGCAGCTTTTCGAGCACGCCGACGATTGCCGAAGCCGCCGTCGACTCCAGCCGCGCGTCGCCGTCGCCTCGGGAAGCTCCAGTCAGTGAAGGCCACGTTTTCGAGATCTCCGTCATCTGCTGAACACCGTCTGCTACTTCATCGCCGTCGCCGCTCGCCAGAACCTCGCCGACGACGAGCTCCAGTACCACCTCGCCGGACTTGTCTCGCCGGTGAGCACCTCCACTGTTCCTCTCCACTCCCAGCCATCAGATCTGCATCGCACGGCCACGATTAGACCTTAAATCCCGAATCGGTATCGACCAATGGCGTCGCGCCACGTCGCCCCAGGCCAGCCAGCCCCCGGTCAAACCCAGTCAATTCGAATTCAAATCCGAATTTGAATCCCTGTTTTGTTGCAGATCTTGTAAAATCAATAGAAAATAAAATACTTAACCAAAAATTGCAAATGAGACCTCGTTGGAATCCTTGGAATGTGTAGAATCCAATGATCCAATAAAACCTGTTATTTTATGGGCTCTTTTTGAATCCATTGATAGATCTGAATCAACCCTTTGGATTCAAAATAAATTCATAACTTTTGTTCTGTGAGTCCAAATGCTACAAATTTGTAGTCTATGGAATCCTTGGAACATTTAGAGCACACCAGAAGCAAAAGTTTTCAAAGTTAAATCGTGCACAAACTTGCTATGGTTAAATTTGTTCAAATCACCTTTTTCTTCACCAATTGTTTTCTAAAAACTATTTTTGAGTAAAACCACTTGCAGTAGCTTCATGTTACTGTCACCCAACCAGTGGTAGCTCCAACTTATTTTTGCAGGACAGTTCCAACCAGAACTAAATTTTCTAAAGAACTATCCTGATGCATCAAATACCACTTTTTGTTAATACCTTGTTATTTATTTATTTCTAACATCACACTTATCTTCAAAAGCCTCTTGTTCCACCCTTACAACCATTGCACACACTCACTTAGTGTGTGAAATTAAAATGTCATCTGCATACATGCACGCATGCATACATGTCTATGATTGTCATTAGAAATAGATTATTGATTGCTTGATTGTTTGGATTGAATAGATTGTGAAGAGGAGCAAGGCTACTATTGTAACTGTTGTGAGTGTGCAAGCTGCTACCAAGGCAAGTGACACACATGTTCCCTACCCATTTTACTTATGCATTAGTATATTCACCTCTTGTAGTATGCATGATAGGTGTTTTACTCAACTGTTTTATCAAAGGCTTAGACCCTAGTAGTGTGTAGCAAATCCCTCAAACCCCACCTGTTAGGATGCTAAATATTTTTGTTAATACTGATGCCATGCTAAGACCACTCGAAAAGTGTTTTGTGAAAAGTTAAGAACTTCAACTAAAATGAAACACCTGGGTGGATTGGTTTGATGAAGGTGGTGGTGTTGAGTGGCGACCTGGGGCTACACTTTGTGTAGTTGCTGCCTGGGCGTACACTTGTGGTTGGCCACCCAGGAACAAAGAGATGGCTATGTCTTCCATGCTTAGTGTACTTCCAGTGCAGCCTTATGACATTATGGGCTCTGTCTTGACTGATTAGATGTGGGAGTGTAACTTTGTGCAAGAAGTTGGTGGTAGAATAATTATAGGTTGGGAGCGGATCTTGCCAGTTAGTTGCCCTCTCCTCTAAAAGGTCTCGTTTCATTTTATGTATGGGCATAAAATGAATCGTAAGGTGAAAGTGCACAACCCTTGCAAGGTGTTTAAATCTAATCGATTAGCCGTGTCCTCGGTTATGGACAATTGAGTCTCTAGACATGGAATGTACGGAATAATCTCATCACCGATTCTGAATTATTAAAATTTTGTCTAGAAACCCTAGGCCGGAACTAAGGACCATACACTCCAAAGGGGTGGTGGTGCCTGAGGTTCCAACTTTGTTGAATTGCGCCCAGTGCTACATAACTTGCAACTATGTAGTATTTGGGGGTTACTTCAACCCTTCAAAATAAAATCTTTAAATTAAAATCTTGACTAAAATAGGACAAAATTGGCTTTATGCAAAAATAGCCCAGAGATCCACCAGCCAAATAGCATGTAGTTAGATCTTTCACAACTGCCACCAAATAAGTGTCAATTGCCAGTACATCATTGTACTGACCCCCATACTTGGGGCTGCATAATCAAATGTGCAGGTTCTTCCGATGAGGAGTGAAGTGTTAGGATCTCGAGTCTACATACCAACATGACTGCCTGTGGCGCATGCTGAAGATGGAGGCTCGCTACTATTATATTTCCGTTGTGCTTAAGTTGAACTCTGTTTACCCTTGTTGGTCTATGTGACCAAGGAACTTGTAATAATCGTGAGACTTATGTATCTGGATCTGCGTGTAATCTCGATACTATGTGATGAATACTATATTTTGTTCTGTGGTGCTATCATTGATCCAGGGAATAGCACATAACACAGGTGTTCCGCCTTAATCCAAAGGTGGGGCGTCACAGTAAACTTGTCGATGGCGACGTAGAGGTAGCGATAGCCCCCTTGCGCTCTGGGGAACGGACCAAGGATGTCCAGCCCCCAGACTGCAAAGGGCCAAGTGAGCGGGATGGTTCGCAGCTCTTGCGCCGGCTGGTGGATCTGCTTAGCGTGGAATTGGCACGCCTCGCACCTCTTGACCATCTCCGCCGCATCCCCGAGCGCTGAAGGCCAGTAGAAGCCACTTCGATATGCCTTTGCGGCTAGAGTCACTGCAGAAGCATGGTGGCCACACTCGCCGGCGTGGATGTCCCTGAGAAGCTCCTGGCCTTGGTGAGTAGATATGCACTTCAGAGCGACGCTGTTTGGGCGACGCCGGTACAAGTCACCATCCTTGACGCAGTAGCCCGAAGCTTGGCGCACGATCCTTTCGGCCTCCTCTTCATCCTCGGGAAGCCTGCTGCTGGTGAGGAAGGCCTTGAGCTCGAGAATCCAATCCACTCCCTCCTGCCGTGCCAATGCCAGAAGGACGCGGTCACCCGAAGGAGGCCCGCAGTCCGGAGCCCCCTGCTCCGGTGGTGGCGGCAGGGCAGGTGGAGTGTCTGATCCTGATGACGGTGGAGAAGCAGACGGCTTGAAGAGACGCTCCTCAAAGACGCCGGCAGGTTGTGCCAGGCGGTGAGAAGCGCGCTTGGCGATCTCGTCGGCTTCTACATTCTCTCCCCTCGGGATGTGCTTCAGCTCCAGGCCTTGGAAGCATTTTTCCATCTTGCGATGCTCCTCGAGATAGGCCGCCATGTGCTCATCCTTTGGAGTGTAGCTCTTGTTCGAGAAGTTCACAACCAGCTATGAATCTCCCTTGACGATGAGGTGCTTGATGCCCAAAGCATTTGCCGCCCTTAAGCCGGCGAGTAGTCCTTCGTATTCCACGATGTTGTTGGAGACCTTGTGCTCAGGCTTAAAGCAGAGCTGTATGGCATAGAAGAGCTTGTCTCTAGAGGGAGAGGTCAGGACTGCACCAGCTCCCGCGCCGGGGAGGTTGAAGGCGCCGTCGAAGTGCATGACCTAGAGGCCTGGGGCCTCCTCTCCTGGGAGCGTTGACTCTGCCTCTGGAGGCTCGCCGGCGAATGGATCGGTCCATTCCGCAGTGAACTCGGCCAAAGCCTTGCTCTTGATTACCTTTGTAGTTTCGAAGGAGATCTCGAAGGGTTGAAGCTCCATGGCCCATTCCGCCACCCGCCCGGTGACGTTGGGATTACGCAGGATGGTCTCCAGGGGATGATCGGTTACCACCTTGATGGGGTGACCCTGGAAGTAGTGGCGTAGCTTCCACGATGCGACGAGCAGGGTGTAGAGCAGCTTTTGTTGCATGGTGTAGCGTTCCTGCGTGTCGCGCAGTACCGTGCTGACAAAGTACACGGGCTTCTGCACCTTGGCAACTCCCTCAGGAGCTTCCTCCTCGGGAGGCTTTTGAGCGTTGCTCTGGGAGAGTGGCTCGGTCGGTGGAGATGCAGCGGGCGGCTCCTCTTGAGGGACGAGTGGTGCAGCGGCCTCTTCCTCGCGAGGAGCCCCCGGACCGGGAGGACTGACCTCTTCCTTGGCGATCACCTTTGCGTCTCGCTCTGCGATAAGAAAGGCACTTGCAGTTCTTGGAGTTGCCACGATGTAGAGTAGCAAGGGCTCGTGAGTTGTTGGGGCAACCATGATCGGTGGGCTCGTGAGGTACCTTTTCAACTTAGCGAAGGCCTTGTCGGCTTTCGGAGTCCACTCGAACATCCCGGCGTGCTTCATGAGCTTGAAGAAGGGCAAGGCTTTCTCCCCACTCCTTGCGATGAAGCGCCCCAGGGCTGCCATGCATCCCGCGAGGTGTTGCATCTCCTTGAGACTGCATGGCGGACGCATTTCTTCGATGGCCTTGACCTTGTCAGGGTTCGCCTCTATCCCGCGATGGGACACGAGGAACCCCAACAGTTTTCCCGACGGTACGCCGAAGGCACACTTGGCAGGGTTGAGCTTGATTTTTACCTTTCTCAGGTTGACGAATGTTTCCTCCAGATCATGGATGAAGGTGTGACTCTTGCGAGTCTTGACGACGATGTCGTCGACGTAGGCCTCCACGTTCCTTCCCATCTGAGCCCCCAAGGCCTTGCGCATGAGCCTTTGGAAGGTGGCTCCTGTGTTCTACAGACCGAAGGGCATGCAGACATAGCAGTACACACCACAAGGCGTGATGAAGGCGGTCTTCTCCTCATCCCCCCTCGCCATCTTGATCTGATGATAGTCGAAGAAAGCATCCAAGAAGCAAAGGAGGTCACAGCTGGTGGTGGAGTCGATGATTTGATCTATCCTTGGGAGCAGATAAGGATCCTTTGGGCAGGCCTTGTTGAGACTTGTGAAGTCTACGCAGAGGCGCCCACTGCCGTTTGCCTTTGGGACAACCACCGGATTTGCAGTCCAAGTGGGGTGGGCTACCTCGGGTATCAGCTTGGCATTCTTCAGCCTCTCTATTTCCTTGACTATGAAGTCTTGCTTCTCTTGCGCTTGTTTCCTAGTCTTCTGCTTCATGGGGTGTGCCTGAGGGCACACGGCTAAGTGGTGCTCAATCACCTCCCTGGGAACGCCGGGCATATCTGACGGAGTCCAAGCGAACATGTCAGAGTTTGCCCACAGGAAGGTGACGAGCATGCTTTCCTATTGGGGGAAAAGCCCTGCCCCAATGGTGACGACGTTGTCGCAGCCCCCATCCTGAAGCAGGACCTTCTTGGCTACAGAGCGCTCTTGGGTGAACTAGGGCCTCCTCCCTGAGGGTACCGCTGCTTCCCCAATGCTCATGCCCAGCATCGGATGGACCAGGTCCTCGCTTGGAGTAGGCGATGCTGAGGCGGCAAACTTCTTCCCTGTCGAGCCCAGCGGATGGGGCTCGAGAGAGGCCTTCTTCGCTGCAGCTCGCTCTTGGGATACGAGCTGCTTCTTCCTCGCGAGGTCGCCGGAGTGTTCTAGTAGATCTTCGTCGGCGGGGAACATGGTGGCGGCCTCACGATAAACATGCTCCACTGATCGGAGAGCATCTTTCTCATTGCAGCGCACGGTGATCGTGCCGTTGGCGCCCGAAATCTTGAGGACGTTGAAGCCATGGTGCATCGCTGCCATAAACCTTGCCAAGGCTGGGTAGCCGAGGAAGGCATTGTATGGCAGGGCGATGTAGGCGACGTCGAAGTCGAGGCTTTCCGTCCTGTAGTTGTCCCAGGTGCCGAAGGTGACGGGCAGGCGTACCTGCCCAATTGGCGTTGTAGACCCTTCGGTTACCCCAAAGAATGGTCGAGTTGGCATGAGCCGGTGGTATGGCACCTGCATCTTCTCGAAGATCTCGACCGAGATGATGTTGAGGCCCGCCCCTCCGTCGATGAGAGTGCGGTTGACGGCGACGTTGTTGATGGTTGGCGTGCACAAGAGAGGAATTGTGCCCATGCCCCTGGTGGAGGCCGGATGGTCCTCTTTGTCGAAGCCAATCTTGCAGGTTGACCACTTCATTAGGCGATTGCCGACGTTGGGCTGTGCCGCTGCGATCTCTCGCGACAGCTGCTTGAAGTGTCGGTTAGACAAAGGAGCCTGAGCTCCACCCAGGAGGCAAGCGGCGAAGTCTCGCGGCTCTTGATAGCCCCCCTGGTTCTTCTCCCGACGATTGTTTGCTGGTGGGGGCAGCGGCAGCGGCTCAGGATCGGCTCGAGACAAACCCTCGCGGCGGTGACCTTCCTCGCGATCATCATCGCGGCGATCGCCCCGGGATCCACTCTTGCCGTAGCTGCGGCCACCCCCGCGGCGCTTGGAGACACCATTTTCTTCATGAAACTTTCGGACAAACCAACAATCATCGGTATTGTGGGTGTCCTTCTTGTGGATAATGCAGTAGCGGCGACGTCGTCCCTTGTCGCGTTCGGAGCGGTCCCCGCGGCGTTGCTTATGATCTGGCTCCGCCGCGAGGGCAGTGGCCTCCTTTCGCTTGGGGTCCTTGGACTTTGGCTTTGGGGGAGGCGCCTCCGGCAGGTTATGCACGAAGAGCCTCCCCTCCTCGGCCTTGGCGCAGCGGTCGGCGATCTCGAAGAGCCTGACGACGGAAGTCAGCTCATCATTCACGGACAGCTTCTCCCTCATCTTGATGTCAGAGACGCTCGTGGAGAACGCGGAGATGACCTCCTCGTTAGAGATCCTGGGGATCTTGTTCCTCATTTGGCTGAAGCGCGGGATATACTGACGAAGCGTCTCGCCCTTGTACTGACGCACCGCCTTAAGATCGTTCTTGGTAGCGGGGTGCTCGTACGTGGGCATGAAGTTGGCAATGAACTAACGACATAAATCCTTCCATGAAGTCACGGATTCGTGAGGAAGATTCATGAGCCAAGTTCGCGGAGTGTCCTTGAGGGCCATGGGGAACCAGTTCGCCATGGCACGCTGATCTCCACGCGCGGCCTGGACGGCGATGACGTAGAGCTGGAGGAATTCGACAGGGTTGGTGGTCCCGTCGTAACGCGCGCCGATGTCTGGCTTGAACTTGTCAGGCCAGACGACGTAGCGTTGCTGACGAGTGAGGGCAAGACACTCGGGGTTGTAGATAGGGTCGCCGGGGGTCCTGACGTTCTTGCCAGCTTCGCCGATGTCGTCGATGGCGCGGTCATGATTTTCGCGGCGGCGCTCGAGGGAGACGCATGTGTCTTCCGGAGCGCGTTGGACGATTTGGCAGCTGAGCTCCCCGCGCGGCGAAGATGCGGCGCGGGAAACCACCTTCTTGGCCCTGTTGGCCTTCCCATCTCCGGTGCCCGGGGCGCGACGCCCTACTGCCGGATCTGGGTTCCCCGCACCCTGGGCTCCCCCCTGGGCCGGGTCTTCGTTGGCGATGGCGACGAGCTCGGCGATTCGAGCGCGCCACCCCTCACGCCTGTCGTCGGTGGGTTGATAGCGCAACAGCTCCTGCGCCATGGCGAGTGCCTGCGCAGGAGACAGTTGACTCCTAGAACGAGCGCGAGAAGTGGCGGTGGCGGTGAAGGAGAGTGAAGGCTCTGTACGCCCGGACGGGAGGTAGGAGGACTCCAGATCTTCCTCCTCTTCCTCCTCTGCCGAAGCTTCATGATGACGGAAGATGGGCTCGGTTTGCCCCCGCACAGCGTTGCGACGGTGAAGACGCTTGAGCCTTGCGTTGGCGTCGGCCATGTCGAAGCAGATCTAGGAGAAAACACACTTCAACCCCCTACCCGGCGCGCCAAATGTTGATGGATTTCGTGTCGCAAGAACACGGGGTACCACGCGACGGACCCAAAGATTCGAACGCAGGGGGCTGAACGTGTGAGATCTAGGATCACAATGAAGCATGGTGACGGAAGCCTCGAACTGTCGAACGCGCTACACACTGCAGAGAGTGACCCCGATCTTTACCCAGGTTCAGGGCCCTCGTGGTGAGGTAACACCCCTACTTCCTGCCTTCCTGTATTGCAACGCGACACCTCGCGAGGAGTACAAGGTCTTGGTTACAAAGTTCAAGCTGGCCAGAGGTTGAAGAACCTGCGTGCCCAGCTAGCAACTTGGAGAAGATCGGATCCCTCTAAGGGGTGGCCTTCCCCTCCTTTTATAGCGCCAAGGTCCTCCTTCCCCTTATCTTCTTGGGGAAGGGGTTGCCACACATACGGCCAAGGAGGGTGGACAGCTGTAGACTACACTCTTCGGTAGACGTGGTCTTCGTAGGGTAGTGGCGCCGGTCCACAGGAGTGGGTGGAGGAAGCTGATGTCTTCCCCTGGCGCCCTGCATCGTCCACGCTATTTTTAGGGGGGTGGCCAACAACCACTGTGCCGCTTTAGGCAGGCACAGCGAAAGTTGGTCTCCTCCCTGTCGGGGGTAGCGTGGGCGGTACGCGGTCTTCTGCCCGTTATCTTCTTGCTCTGCACGCAAACGTGCTGAGCTGACGTGGGTGTACCTCCTCTCCTCACCAGCAGGGCCTCATGAGGAGGTCTTCTGGTCCTTAGCAGTTTTGGTCGTCGTTCTCCTCACGAGGCGCCTCCTCGTGAGGGTCTTCTCCGTAGCTTGGGTCATTGATTCTCCCCTGGGCTGAAGATGGGCCGATGACGGGGCCTAGGAGCAGGTGGACCGGAATACCCCGGTATCCAGAACACCGACAGCTATTGTTTCTCCTTTAATTTGTGTGTTTTGAATACAACTAACACGGACTGACGCTGTTTTCAGCAGAATTGCTCCGGTGTCTTGTTTTTATGCAGAAATCCAACTTCCAGTAAAAATTCGGGAAAAATCATCAAAAATCCTATTTCACCAGAAGACCCACGGAGCCAGAAGATGGGACGGAGAGGAGGCTCGAGGGGCCCTCACGCAGTGGTGGCGCGGCCCAGCCCTGGCTGCGCCACCCTGGCGTGAGGAGGCCCCAGCCATCGTCTCGGCCTCCCCTCTCGCCTACATATACCCCCTGACGACATAATATTGGGGAGACGGCGTTTTTCCCAGATAGACTTCCGCTGTGCCGCCGCCATCAGAAACCGCGATTCGGAACCAGAAACTCCATTCTGGCACCCTGCCAGGACGGGGATTTGGAGGAGATCTCCATCACGATCACCACCGACGCTCCTCCATCGACCATCCATGACTCCCCCATCCATGTGTGAGTAATTCCCCCACTATAGGTGAGGGGATGGTAGGGATTGGATGAGATTGTTCATGTAATTTGATATGAGATTGATAGGGCATAGTGCCTAGTATCTTTATTTAGTGCCTATGACATTGTTGCAACTTGTTGTGCTTAATGCTTGTCACTTTGGGCCCGAGTGCCATGATTTCAGATCTGAACTTGTTATTATTTCTATGATGATACTTATTGTTTATGGTCTTACCTACAAGTTGTATACACATATTGTTGTCCGGAACCCGAGGCCCCAAAGTGACAGAAATTGGGATAACCGGAGGGGATGGCTATGATGTGAGGATCACATGTGTTCATCGAGTGCTAATGCTTTGCTCCGGTACTCTATTAAAAGGAGTACCTTAATTACCAGTAGTTTTCCTTGAGGCCCTGCTGCAACAGGCTGGTAGGACAAAAGATGTCGTGCAAGTTTCTCCTTGTGAGCACGTACGACTATATACGGAACACATGCCTATGATTGTTTGTACTAGGATGCTTTATCATTATTTATCTGCAATGTCCATGTCTCATTGATTTCATGAATTATCTTATCCATGCAACGCCCGTAATCCATCCCTATGCCTACAGTATTTGTTCCTACTGTTTACAACTGTTACTATTACCGCTGCTATTTTACTACTGCTGTTACTGTTTTACTACTGTCACCACTATAAAACTGTTGCTACTGATAAACCACTGTGAGCAAGACTGTTTCCAGGTGCAGCTGAATTGACAACTCATCTGTTAAGGCTTACATATATTCTTTGGCTCTCCTTGTGTCAAATCAATAAATTTGGGTAATACTTCCCTCGAAGACTGTTGCGATCCCCTATACTTGTGGGTCATCAGACGTCGTCAATGTCAATGAGACGAACCTCCAAAAGAAGGACCATCTACGTGTCAAGCTAATCTTGAGGCTGCACGCACAGTATGAGTTCCCTCCGGAGTACAGAAACCAGGAACTCAAGAAGAATATTGTGAACAGATATGCCCTCACTAGGTTCACCAAACACCTGAGCAGTTATAAAACCATGCTGAGGGAAATGATTGCTGATCATGAGCCTTTCGAAGAGGTCCATCGCCACTTTCCGCGGATGATGGAAGAGGACTTCAAGGTCTTCCTTGCGAATGAAGCCAATGATTTCACCAAGGTGCAAAGGAAATGGGGTAGGACCTCGCAGAGAAGAACATTGGGCACCACCATCTCGGTTGCCGTGGTTATGATGGCAAGAAGCCAAAATGGGATAGGGAGGACCAAGCATACATAGAGCAGGGAATCGAGAACCCCTAGATAGGTATGAGGACCCGCAGTTCAGGGCATTTGTCAGGTCCCGATACAGTAAAGAAATGGAAACCGAGAAACTCATCACGGACCCCAAGGTGGTGCAGGGTGTAGTTTTGTGCATGGACCCGAAGGTGGCGGAAGTCAAGAAAGTAGTGGTAAGCAATTTATAAGATTGTTAAGTCCATTGCAAGCTAGTAGCACACAATTCTAAAAAAAATCATGTTGTCTCTTATATAGCTATCACAAATACAAGTAGCTGACTCCGGCTCCTCGTCCCAGATGTCGACAGCCAAAGTTCCGTGGGACAATCCTTATGTAAGGGGAATAAACATCGCAAAGGAGTAGCCACCGTTGAAGAGGCCGCACTTAGGCCGTGTCACCGGCGCCTAAGCAGGTCGCAAGCATTCCGCCTATGGCTTGGCTGAACCTAGCATCAAGGAGTCGTGATAGGCGAAGAAGATCCAGGACACTTCAGAGATCGAGGCCTCAAGAGAAAGATTGCGGACTTGGAAACAAACATGGAAAGGAGGGTCAAGGAGAAAACTATTGCAAAGGTCAACGAAATCATGCCCGACCTCGCGGAGAGGATCGCCGGTTATATCATGAGAGGTCAAACGGGGCCGTTACCGTTGCGTGTTGCTAAGCTTAGGCACCAGCAACTCGGACAAAGAGGCGGCGCGGGCTCAAAGTTAACCACGAGATGGTTCACCCGCTACAACGGTGACTCTGGAGGGCAGCAACACAGGTGGTGGCCGTACGGAGGACTCGCCGGCCGTGGTGGCTAGCAGCCCCTCCATCACTTGCACGCCCGCCGGTCCGTCGACGCTTGCCGAGCTCGATGTCCTCACGGTAATAAATTAAGCCTCCTCTACAAGTAGTCAATTACTTCATCACTGCCACTCTCTTTTGACATATGTGTTGTGTTTCTGCAGGAGAGGTCGACATAATGCACCTTGCTACTGAAACTGGACAACCAATTCAAGGGCGTGGCGAAGGGAAACATCTTGATGCTAGTCAGCCGGGTGTACCACGACAACCCTATGCCCGATAGCGTGCACTGGGTTCAGTGGCACATGTGTTGCCGTTCTGCCATGAGTTGGATCCTCATAACCAACCAGCGGACGCCGAAAGTGAGCTGAAGATCAGACAACTCAAGAACCACATCTTGCTATGGCTGAATGGCCTGATTTGGCTGAACACTGCCTCAAGGTCGGTGGCAAGCCAAGAAAGGGTCACTCCGCTGGTTGCGTCGGCAGCGCCGAGCCAAGGCAAGGTCGCTCCACCGTCTGTGCCAGAGGCAAGGGAAGAAAGGCCCGACACTCCACCCGCTAATGATCCTCCTGAGCATGATGGCATAATGGATGTTGACCAGGCTCCCATTGATACTTTCATCGCTGATTTGGAGGTTGACGATGCTCCTTGACATGTACCCGATAAGGCCGTGGTCCCCTGGCGAAGAAGCTGATGTTCAGTTCTCAGGAAACGCCAAAGGAACAAGCTGTCGCCTTCACCGCCCCGCCGCAATCTATGATTTCCCCAAAGACATTCTTCGTTCTAACCAAGGAGGAGATGCAACAAAAAGGCACTCCCCTGCAACAAGAAGAAGGAGAGGAAGCAGAAGAAAAAAGGTGACGCGGCCTCTACCTCTGTGCACCCAGCGGATCAGGTTCTCGACGGGTTGACGACCCCTTGAGTGAACCGATGCTATCGAGTGAGATTGTCAAAAATTTTGGGGGCAGCATCAAGGATGTACATGATAGCATTATGTATCTAGAGAACCAACTTCTCAAAGAGAAAAATCCCGGGTACCCGGTACATGTGGTCAAGGTGCCCACCAATGTGGGCTTTGTGGATGGGTACCCAGGTGATACATCTCCAATGTATCTATAATTTTTGATGCTCCATGCTTGTTTTTACACCATTTGCCTAATGTTTCGTTACACTTCATGGCACTTTTATGCATTTTCCGGAACTAACCTATTAATGAGTTGCCACAGTGCCAATTCCCTGTTTTCTGCTATTTTTGTGTTTCAGAAGTGATACACAGGAAATATTCTCAGAATTGGACGAAACAAGTTCCTGAAGTCTTATTTTACCCAGAAGCTTCCAAAGATCCGAAGGAGAGTAGGAGAGGGGCCACCAGGGGCCCACACGCCTGGCTGGCGTGGCCAGCCCTTGGCCCGCGCCACCATGGTGTGAGGCCGCCTAGTCCCTCCTCTGACATCGCCCCTTCGCCCATAAAGACCCCCCGACGGAAAAAACCTAAGTACCCGATCAATTTTCCAGAACACATCGTGATCCGCCATCGCCGTCGACCCAAAGATCGGGAGGGTCTAGAAGCTCTTCCCGGCACCCTGCCAGAGAGGGGAATCGCCACCGGAGGTCTTCTTCATCGCCATGCTTGCCTCCGGAGTGATGAGTGAGTAGTCTACCTTGGACTGTGGGTCCATAGCAGTAGCTAGATGGTTGTCTTCTCTACCATGTGCTTCATGTTTAGATCTCATGAGCTGCCCTACATGATTGAGATCACCGTTATGCAATTCTACATGTTTGGTTTGTTGGGATCCAATGAATATTGGTGTTTATGATTGAGTTGCTGTACTGAATATTATCTTATGTTATCTCTATGTTGTTTATGATCTTGCATGCTCCCCGTTGTTAGTAGCTATCTTGGCCGAGTAGTTGCTAGTGACTCCAAGAGGGGGTATTTATGCTCGATAGTGGGTTCATGCCTCTATTTAACCAGGGGGAGTGACAGAAACCTCTAAGGTTGTAGATATGCTATTGCTACTAGGGAGAAAACAGCATTCATATGCTCAAGGGCATATGCTTTGTTTACATTACACACTTTGCTTAATGCAATTATCTATTTTTCGCAACTTAATACTTGTGGAGTTCTCGGATTGATTCGCCACAAGTGGATTTTTAGTCATAGATACAGTTGGATGGCGGTCTATGTATTTTGTTGTAATGCCCAGAGTAAATCTCATAGTGATCTTCTTGACATATCACGTTTATCTTTATTTTATCAATTGCCCAACTGTAATTTGTTTACCCAGCATGTGTTATTTATCTTATGGAGAGACACCACTAGTGAACTGTGGACCCCGGTCCTATTTCCATCATATTGCTATCACCTATTTATTTTACTCGCATACTCTATTGTTTTCCACTCGATACGCTCATAACCTTTGTTTCAAGCAAACTGGTGAGATTGACAACCTCATCGCAAGTTGGGAACAAAGTACTTGGTTGTGTGTGTGCAGGTTCCGCGTTAGAGCTAGCAAGCAAAGCTTGGACGAGGCGCCATATATAAATTGTCCGAAGCTATTGCAAGCTAGCAAGCATCACCTTTAGTCATTTGTCTCTCCTCTCCAAGAATGATATTAAACCTTGGTTTCATAACTGAGGGAAAACTAGCTGCTGTACTCATCACACCTTCCTCTTGGGGTTCCCAACGGGCTGGTCATTCACCACGCACAAGGAAACTTCTGGTGCCATCAACCACGCGCCAGCAGCTAATTTTCTGGCGCTGTTGCCGGGGAGGAAGTAGAAGACTTCTGCGCACGCACATCCTTTACTTTGTTATTGTTTTGCTTTACTTTATTTATTTTACCTGCATCATTTTATATCAAAAAACCAAAAAATTTAGAATCCTTGGTAGTTGCTATTTCTTTACTTTAGTTTATTATGTCTAGTTTAGTTGCTACTACTGACGAGGGTTAACTCGACAAATGTCCTAAATGAAGGACTTAGGATCGGGGAGATAGGGCGTCAGATGAACTCGAAGGTAAAGTTAGTCGAAATAGGTGTGTGTCGAAAGTAAACTTTGGGTGTTAAACCTGGCTTGCTTTCAATCTGCCCTACACCGTCCCCTCCTGGCCCCTATATATAGATGGCCAGGTCTCGAGGATCGGGTAGGGTACGATACAGATTACAATATCGACATACGGTAATAACTCGTATTCGACTATCATTACAATTGGGCCTAGCTTATCGGGCCTCAGGGGTACTCAACTAACGGGCTCTATTAAATATGCCCTTGTCAGAAGCCCCTGAGATTCAACCAGAATTGCAGATTCGGGTTGAATCTCTAATCTTTAAATCTTCGACTTGATCAATTCTTTGACTTCTTCACATCTTCAAATCTTCGACTTGGTCTTTTCGACTTATTTTCATGATATTCTTTCGCAAGGGGTTTTGATGAGCAAGCCTGACAACTCTGACGGATCAAGAGGTCAGTTAACTGCCGGAACAGATACTTGTCACCTACTTCAAATTCAATCCCCTTGGACTTGAATTCGGGATACCGGTCAAACCCACTCTTTTGCCGCATTTAGGACTTACAAAAAATGAATCCCAGTGATTCTCAAGGTACCCAGTGCGTCCACCAGGATTTTCTTCACGTCGTAGACACGGATACATACTAGCAGAGCACATCCATGTGCGTATACCAGGCCACACAGGACGGATCCCGGGGTCTTACCTTTGTGACAAGTCACGGCATTCGAGTCGCGTTGCGATAACGCAACTCAAGAATCTCATGTCGCAGTCAAATTTTGACTGAAAGTATTCGGGTTTCTACAACCATAAAACTCACTCCTGATGGGAGTAACACTCCTGCACTTCTCCAACTTTAATGCTTTACCAAGAAATATCGTCGGGTGCGCGCTCAACACTCCTGATGGGAGTAGCCCCCGAGGCTATACTCGAAAAAGACTTTTTCGAGTATAGGCTCAAAATATAGTGCAATCCATCATACTTCAACTCGAAATACTTCAACTTCGAGATACTTTATCTTCAAGATACTTTAAGAACATCTTGTCATCGAATATGCATCCACTACTCCAGTAAAGATTTCCATTCGCTATCTTTGAGGGTAGTAGCCCCCAAGGCTATAATCGAAAAATCCTTCACACATAATCTTCTCTATAAATTTTGCATTTGTCGGCGCCATCCTTTTTCCTTCCTATATCATATTCTTTATGACGTCAATGAACACGTCACTCTGTACCATTGCGAACCGTTGCATGGGCAGTATTGTAAATTTCTCAATTTTTGACCGTTAGTGGGCTGCCGTTTTCACTCTTTGTGCCATGTCTCAGCCCACGATCCTTCTCCCAGAAGATATATAAGGGGCGTAGTGGGGGATTTTTACTGTTTACCAGCTCGTTCCCCCCGCCGCCTCCATTTCTGATCTCCTCCGTCTCCTCCTCTCGTGCATAGCCCCCAAGCGCACTTCGTACTGGATGCGCGTGAAACACCTGGCCACCAAGAGCACCATGGCCAAGACTTCTGCCACCAACTGGGTGCGCTCCACCATCACAAAGAAGGAGGTGGAGAAGGCCAAGGGGGACGGCCTCATCGCCGCCAGGATTCCATCAAATTTCCCAGTACTGAGCGGATCCCGAAGCCCCCGAGCGGTTATCGGGTAATGTTTCTTGATTTCCTCCTCCGCGGTTTCTCTCTTCCTGCCCACGAGTTTCTCCGTGGGCTTCTATTTGTCTACGGTGTGCAGCTCCACTAGCTCACACCAAATTCCCTTCTGCACATTGCCTGTTTCGTGACCCTCTGCGAGTCATTCTTGGGCATTGAGCCCCACTTCCTTCTTTGGAGGTCAATCTTTCGGCTCTGCCCCAATGTTGCTTTGGCTAGAAAATCCGAACTGGGTGGAGCCGTCGTTTCTGTGCACCCTGAGGCGCAATACCTTGAATTTTCCATGGCCGCATCTGTCCAAGGGTGGAGGACAAAGTGGTTCTATATCAAGGACCGCAAATCCTCTCCTGAAGATGAATACAGCCTGCCTCCTTTTGACGCTTCCCAGTAGGTAAAGAAATTGGCATCGTGGGATACGCTCCCCTCAGATGCAGAAGTAGAAGAAATTCTTCCTCTTCTTTCCCGCATCAAGGCTTTAAAAGGAGGTCAAGGAGGTGCTCTGTCGGGTATGCAACTCATGGCATTTTTTATTCAACGTCGAGTTCAACCCCTACAACACCGCCTTACCAAACTTTGGAATTACTCTGGCTTGGAAGATCCTACCCACGTATCTGAAGATCTGACATCGAAAGAAGATGTCGACAAGCGAGTCAGGAATCTCACCAAGCTCACCAAGGAACATGCAGTTGCGGATTTAACCGCTGATTTTTTCGACTCCGTGCACCCTCTGCCCGAGGTATGTATCTTCGCGTCCACTTGTTGTCAAAATTTGCTGGGTTCGATTTGCATTATTCTTTGCCTTTGCACTCTGCTTACTTATTTATATGCAGGGTCACCAATTCCTTGTTTCTCGTCCTCCTCTTCCAGAGGCAGGGCCCCTACCGGCTGATCTGGCCTCTCCTGCATCTGAAGCCCCTGAGGCTGATGAAAGTCAGGACGGAGGTGATGTCAAAGAATCAAAAGAGGAAACTAGCTTGTCGACATCGCCTCCTCCCGCAGTTGTTGAAGATGTTGGTGTCGATAAGAAAAGGAAGCGTGTCGACAAAATCACTTCATCAAGTTCTGCAGCGGCTGGTAAAGCCCCCGTTCTTGCAGAAGATATGGAGTACTTCGACATGCTAGCATCGTAAGTATTGTATTCGAGTTCTTCAATTGCATTGTTCTTGCCTTGTTTCCATAACTTATATTCTTCATGCAGTGATGATGAAGAGCCGTCGACATATGCTACAGCTGCTCCACCAACTTCTCCTATGGCCACTGATGAGCCTATTGAGCCAGATGTTGCGCCGAGGGCTACCAGGTCCTCTGTGAAGAAGGTTCCTCAAGCCCGAAACCCTAAACGCTCAAAGAAGGCCAAAGAGACTGACATTTCTCTGGAGGCCAATGCATCTACGGTTTCTTCTGACAATGTGAGCAATTCTTCTTTACTTGCTTTCCTTTCATACACTCCTGCTCATACACACTCCTTTTCTTAGGCCTTATTGAAGAGATTCCTCGCCTTGGGCACTGAATGCGCTGAGTACCTAAAGGTTGCGAAAGCTTCCGAAGGTACAACTTTGACATCCAGTCATTACTTTTCTTCTGTGCTGTATCTTTTGCTATTTATCTGACTCCCTTTTGTCCTCTTTTGTAGCTGCTTTAGCAATAGCCAATGCTCGGATTGCATCGCTGGAGGCGGAGCTCAATGCTTCACAGAGGGCTTATGATGTTGCGGCCGCTGCTAAAGCAAGCGTTGAGAAGTCGCAGAAATCTGCGCTTGGGAAGGCAAAGAAAGCTGAAAAAGCTTTAGCTGATGCCAACAAGGAGCATGCTCAGCGGGAACAAGACATGGCAGAGCGTCTTCACACAATGTCGACTGCCGCTGAAAGTAAGCGCTTTGCCTTGTCTTCTATTTTTGACTTCTGTTGCACTGTTGTACTTGTTGACACTTGTCTCTTCTTTTCTTTTCTATTCGCTTTTTACTGTGCAGAATTTACCAGGATATCTCCGTCGTCCCTGCAAACAGATGATGATCCTCTGATGACTGCGGTTAACCTACTCAAGGCAAACTAGATATCTATCCAGGAGACTTTTGAGTTAGTTAGCCGCGTTCTATCACGGCTATTTGTCGGGTTGTGGCCGAAGAAAAGGTCAGCGGTCCCGAAGGACAACTTGAGTAATCTTGCCAAGTCCTTCGATACAACTGAAGACCCCACTCTTCAGCTGAAAGGGCTTTCAATTAAGCGTGGCGCCGAGGGTGCTATTGCACTTTCTCTTGCACACGGTACGAACTTCGACTGGGAGAGGGTTAACTCCCCCCATGGCCACACCCGTGATGAGATGAAGGCTTTTTTCGAGAAGGTGAAGAAGTTGGCACCTGTATTGTTGACAACTATTTCCCCTTCGGCAGCCTCTGCGGTGTCTGCCGCACCACCTTTAGCGGCAGAAGATCCAGTGCCACCGTTGACTTCTGACGAGGAAGTTGCCATGCCCTCTTCTGCCACGGAACACAGTGCTGAGGTGGCGTAGACTCGGCTTTCTTTGTAGCTTTTAGTTTTCTCCTTTTGGATGCAAAAAACTTTAGTTGCATGCAACCCGAGAACCTTAGTCATAGGGTTTTGCACTTATGTAAATATATTTCCAGCGTATGAAGTATTATGCTATCTCTCTGAAATGTTTTCTCCTTTCTTTTCCTTTTTGGCTTGCAGTCGATGCGCATCAATGATCCTTTGACGCACGGTCCTGCTCCTTCCTCTGCCCATATGTTCGGTTCTCAGATTTCATCGACTCCTAGTCGATGCAGTCGATGCACAGAATACTCTTTCAGGGTTTCCAATCTTGAGGCTCGCCTAACTTTAGCCAAGCGTCAAGCACAGATGGCTATTGACAAAGCTAGCAAAGCCAGTGGTTATATGAAGCAAATATCTTCCCTAGACGAAAAGGTCTCCAGCTTGACGGCTAAGATTGTTCATAATGAAGAATGTGAATCTTTCATTCTTGGCATTGTTGAGTCTGCCTGCGAGATGTTGTGATGTAATTTTTCTTTCGACTCCTTCTTTCCCTGATTGTCCCCTGCTGTTTTTGTGACACCTTTTGCCGCGATAGGCACTTGTTTGGATTTTGCTGCTGAGGATCGTCGGGTCGCTGAGCGAAATGCGGCTTTGGAGAAAATGTCGGCTGGCTTTGAGACTTTGTGGTCTAATCCTCGACGCCGGAGTGCCATTGTACTGCTTTAGGATCGTGCCCAGCATATTGGCGAGTCAGTTGATGGTTGCCGATGAGCTCTCACAACTATGCACTCTGTTATGCTTCCTTGCAATCCTTTGCCTGCGACTTTCCCGCTTCTTCTTGATACTTTCAGATCCAGCCATCGTATTCATAGATTGATAGAGTTGAACTTAGTGGCAGGTGCCAATTTTGCTCTCGGGTGGATACGCAAGTGGCACCCCAGGCTGAATTATAGCACGATGTCCCTGAGTTTGGCTCCAGGTGGAGCTAGCCTTCGGGTACATATGGAGAACACGCTGCAACCTGCTCGAAGACTCATAGCTAGGCTTCTGGAAGCGGATGTTGCATTTTTCCGTGAGTACCATTATTTAGATCCTTTAGGCGTAGATGATTCTGATAACCCGTTATTGTAATATTTTTGTAACGCGAGAGTGTCTTATTTTGCGACTTGTATGTCGAAAAAGTTTGTTCTCAAAGCATTTTTTGTGCGTTTACCGCATTTCTTCCTTTGAAAGACTCGTAAACTTGAATATGAGGAACGTTTCATCTTTATTATACGTGTAATGTAAGATACATGGGGTGACCCAAGAGATCTGGCCTGTGACCTGTGTTCTGGATCTAGAGGGCATTGCCCCTGGTATAACTCATGGCTTTTACAGCCTTATTATTCTACTCTACTCTATTGTCTTTTGATGCTTATGCCGTCATGGCCTTCCCTTCTTCTCCTACGTCTTTATCTTCTCCTGATACTCCTATTCGTGGTTTCTTCATCTTGGGCTCCGCAACATGTCCTTCGAGAAGTTTGACGCCTTCTGTAGTCGTGTTTTTCGCCTTCTCTGCATAGTTGGCTATCATGCCAAAGTTTTGCGCCATCTTGTGGAACTCCCTGTCGCAGAGATCTGAGACTTCAAAACTTCCTTTGACTGTAATTATTCCTCTTGGTCCTGGCATTTTAAGTACTAAATATGTATAGTGAGGTACTGCCATGAATCGCGAAAACGCGGGTCGTCCGAGGATCGCATGATATTGAGATGGCCAGTCCATGACTTCGAAGTCTAGTTTTTCTCTCCTGTAGTTTTGTCGGTTGCCAAAGCAAACATTGAGTGCTATCTGACCCAGTGGGTAATTGACACTTCCTGGCACGATCCCGTGGAAGGAACAATCTGTTGATTTCAGGAACTCTAGCGATATGTGCATTGCCCTGAGTGTTTTTGCGTATATCAGGTTAATTCCACTTCCTGCGTCTATGAATATTCTATCGACATCATACGCGCCGATTTGAGCTTTGAGTACCAAAGGCGCGTTTCCTGGCCGAGGTACTGTTATAGGGTGGTCTTCTCTGTTGAACTCAATTGGTTGTTCTGACCAATGCAGATACTATGTTGTAGCTGGAGGTGAAATGACTGCTAGGTTGACTTGTCGAGTGATACTCTTTTCCTCTTTGTTCGACTTGGGCACGGGTTGTATCATTGCTGTGATGTGTCCTTTTGATGGAACGTACCCTTCGTCGTCGTTGTGTCCCTTGTTTTGCTGGTCTTGTCTTTGTGGAGCTCCGTTGTTTCCTTGCTGGTTTGTCGGAGGATTGTTGCTCCCTTTGAATCCTTGTCGCCTTGCTTCGGTTTGCTTGTTTAGTGCTGCCTCTTGCAGTTTTAAGAATGTTGTGCAGTCTTTCATTGCGTGCCTTGATACTCGCTTCCCGTCGACGAACGCTGAGTGTATATGACAAGGCCCGTTGAGCATATCTTCTGGCGATGGGTTGTACTCTCTGGATTCTCTTGTAGGGAACTTCTTATAGTCCTCCTTTCCGTAGCTTCGATATCCCGAGCTTCTGCGATCATTTCCTTGATAGCTGTTGTCTTTATATCCTGCGGCGACTTGGCTATGTGAACCGTAGGTGTCGTAATTTCGGGATCGTCTCCTTTGACTTCCATATCTGTTTCTTCTGTCATCCTCTAGAGACTGGGTCCGCTTGTTGTTGCACGCATCTTCTCCATCTGCAAATCTGTTTGCTGTGTCCATGAGGTCTGACACTGTTTTCGGCTTGATTCTACCCATCTCTTCGACTAGGTCTCTTCGCCTTAATCCAATGATGAACGCGTCTATTGCTCTTTTGTCTGAAACTTTGACTGCTGAATTTTTGATAAGGCTCCATCTTTGGATGTATGCCCGCAGTGTTTTGTCACGTTGTTGTACGCATGCTTTGACTTCTTCTATTGATGCTGGCCGTTTATATGTCGACCTGAAGTTGCTTGTAAATTGCTTTGTGAGGTCTTCCCAGCTTCCAATAGATTCTTTCTCTAGTTTGCTCAACCATGACCTTGCTGCGCCAGTGAGGTGTAGTTGCAAACTTTGCATTGCTGTTTCTTTGGTTCCTCCTAGTATTTGAACTGCTTGTAAGTAATCTGCGAGCCATGATTGTGGTTCCTGTGATCTGTCGTACTTTTGCTGATCATGAGGTAGCTTGAATCCCTTGGGAACTGGAGTGGTGCGAACCCTGCGGGTAAAGCACGATGCCCCCATCTCTTTTTCATCGTCTTCATAGTCGTGTTTTTCATTTGGGGATTGCGATCTTCGAGTTCCACCGTGCTGTTTTGGTGATGGCGATCGAGATCGGTGCTTGCTGCTTCTGTGCCTAGGACTATTGTGACAGCGAGGTGACTTTGCTTTATGCACTTCCTTGTGATGATATGCTTCTTCTCCTTTTGCTGAGAGCTTATGGCCCACCATGTCGAGTCCATTCAATGCTGCTCTATGCATATGCTCCCTAGGATCTCCTGGACTTGGTCGAGTTGTGAGCAGATATGCTTGCGCTGCTACTAATGCTGCTTCAGGGGTTTTTGGTAGGATGTTCCCCTGCTCGTCGACCGATAGGAAGGACGAGTCGAGGTTTTTTAAAATACTTTGCCTGTCGAAGTACTCGAGGTTGTCGTACCTTGAGCCGTGTAGATGATTTTTTCCATGCATTGTTGTATGATGCGTCGCTTCATGCTTTATGAGCAGCTTTGCTAGCTGCAATGGCTGAATCTTTCCTTCTTTGTATCTCTATCTTCTCCTTTGCTAATTGCTTTGCCTGCTGCCTTAGGGCGTAATGATACCCCAAAAGCATGTCTTTGCTGGAATTTGATGGTATTGGCGTGCCGTGTTCTACAGCTTCTCTTATTATCCTCCACTCGTCGACTGATAGTCAAATTTTTTCCCTGGCTGTGCGGGATTCTACTGTTTGCCCTTCTGCTAGGTGATTTGCTCCTCTGCCAATATTTGCTGGGTTTAGCACTGGGTTGTTATTTTCATCGAATTCTTCTGAATTGTCTCCCACAATGGCGAGCACCTGGCATTGTTTGCCAATGTTACTATTGAAGCTTGAGAAGATCGAGTCATCATATTCAGAAAGCTCTAAACCTATCTTCCATGTGTCTGTTGATTTGTCTGAGATATCGTCGAGGTAGATCATGAGATCATTGAGTTGGACTCCTGCATCGAGTTTTTCCTTTGCTTTATCGTCTTCTTTGATTTCTTTTAGCACCTCTTCTAGGCTGACCGGCGAGTTTACCTCGCTGGATGAGCCATCGGAATACTCCCTCATTGCTACTGTTTCGGGCTCACTTGCCGACGGATCTTGTTTCGTTGGATCTGAAAGGCGAGATGAACCCGATGGCCCAATGAGGATGCTCAAACTTCCAATTGTCAACTCCATCTCTTGATTTCCGTTGAGTTCTGAACTGCTGTTGGCTAAAAGTGAAAAAGCCATCGAATTCATGATTCCAATGCCCAGTTCCCCACGGTCGGCGCCAATTGACGAGGGTTAACTCGACAAATGTCCTAAATGAAGGACTTAGGATCGGGGAGATAGGGCGTCGAATGAACTCGACGGTAAAGTTAGTCGAAATAGGTGTGTGTTGAAAGTAAACTTTGGGTGTTAAACCTGGCTTGCTTTCAATCTGACCTACACCGTCCCCTCCTAGCCCCTATATATAGATGGCCAGGTCTCGAGGATTGGGTAGGGTACGATACAGATTACAATATCGACATACGGTAATAACTCGTATTCGACTATCATTACAATTGGGCCTAGCTTATCGGGCCTCAGGGGTACTCAACTAACGGGCTCTATTAACTATGCCCTTGTCAACTACTATGTCGCCCGAGGACATGATTTTCACTTTTAAACAAAGGGATGAAGAAAGCTTTAAAGAAGCTTGGTTTAGAATTTATGATTGGCATGGAAAAACTGAACCTAAAATGACTTTGAGTTTGCTTCTTAGTAGCTTTTACTTCAGACTTTCTCTTCATTATAGATATGCTTTGGATGCTACTGCAGAAGGAGATTTCCTTCATTGTGATGGAGATCAAGCCTTCAATACTATAAAAAAGTTGATTACAATTTATAGCATGCCAACCTATTTTGATTCCTCTCTTGTGTGCATTTTTAATAGACTTGATACTCTTGAGACTCGCACTGCTAGTTTGAATTCTTGCTACAATACTTTGTGACAGCATTTTATTATGTGCCAACAAATGCTGAACCTTTGAGTTGGTATCCTACGGTAAAAATCACCATTAGTGGTGAAACTTTTCATGCTAGTTGTGATATTATGTCTGAATTTTGTCTCATGCCAAAGGATGTCTATGAATCTTTGAGCCTTTAGAAGCTTTCTGAGGGGGGAGAAGGAATTTATCTTACTAACAATGCCACTATATTTCCCATTGGAATAGCTGAAGGAGTTTTTACAAAAGTCCTAGGAAGAATGATATCTACTGATTATCTTGTTATTGAATGTGTAGGGAAAGGATAAATCACACTTGGAAGATCCCTCCTGAAGCTCCTGGGCACCGTCATCGATGTGGGAAAAGGCAATATAAGATTTATCTCTCCACCTTGCAATAGCCATGTCTTTCCTAGAGTCAAGAACAAAGGTAAGAAAGGAAGACGTAAGGCACGCGCTGATCCTAGTACTTCATCTTCTAAAAATACTTGATTCGCAATTTTCTGCGCCTAGCTCAAAGGCGTTAAAGAAAAGCACTCTTGGGAGATAACCCAATGTTTTGCTTTCAGTACTTTTTCTTTTATTTGAGTCTTGGAAGTCATCACTACTGTAATGACTGCTCCTTATCTTGTTTATTTCTTTTTTGTGCCAAGAGAAGCCTCTAATTCTAGTGAGGTAAAGATTTGGGGATGTTGCTGTCCTAAAACTCTTTTCGGTGCTGCACCATAAAAATTTGTATAAATTCTCTGTATATCTTTTGGACCTGCGATTTCTTGTGCATATGCCCCAGGTTATATCCAAACTTTTGTTAGTTGAACACTTTTTGATTTGAGCAACAGAAAACCCCTCAGAAATTCGACCTTTGTCAGCTGTTCAGTTTTGATGGATTTCTGCCAATATTTGTGTTTGCCACTTTATTGCTTTCTTTTGAGTTCTTTTGATTATGAATTCTTGGGGAGGTTGCTACAGTAGTATTTGCTATATATGTGGTGGTTTTGAGTTGAAACCTAAAGCAAAAAGAGGTTGATTATATTTTATGCTTACACTAATATTGCTAATAGAATTGTATTTAGTTTTGTATGAAGGAAGTTTTCAAGTGTAGGGATTGGAGAATGATGAGATGAGTTGAAGATTGGACAAAAGCTCAAGCTTGGGGATGCCCATGCATCACCCCAAGAAATATCCAAGAAGTACAAGCGTCAAAGCTTGGGGATGCCCTCGAGGCACCCCTTCTTCATCGGCAAAAATCAGGTCACCTTTCAAGACACTATATTTTTATTGCTTCATGCACTATGTGTTTTTCTTGGAGCGTCAGTTGTTTTAATTTTCTTAGTTAGTTTGTTTTGTTTGCTGCAATAAATGGTTGGACCCCAACAAATTTCCTTTGGAGGAGATGTACTCGTTTTCATTTGCAAAGAACGCTCTAGTTTTCACTCTTATCAAAAATCGAGTGTTCTTCTTTTTCTGCTACTGCTTTTGGTTTTTATTTTCGCCTTGATTTGCGTTCAGACCTTGTCATATCTTTTCATCAAGGTGTATTTTTGCCTCTGATCTTTATTGGTTTTCATCAAAAGAGGTGTCTTAAAAAATTTCAAATGGTGTTGGGAAAGAGAAAAAGCTTTATGCAAAATAGTGGTACAAGAAGGAGCTTGTGTAGACTGCAGCATAGGCTTTTTCATGTCATGCTTGATGTCTTTTTGATAGTATGCTTAGTAGTTTTGCTGTAGCATGACTTGTCTCAAATAACTGAGATTGCTTAATGAGCCTTTGAAAAAATCATGCGTTGTTTTTATTGTATGGAAGCATTATTTTGGTTTTCTCCTTGATGCTTTATTTGGGTTGACTTGGCGCATGCTCACACATGTTAGACTCTTACAAAGTCGCCAATAGCCTCTATGATCATTTAGTTTTTGACTTTTGATGCTATCTTATGCTTCTTTTAATGTCGCTTTGTCGCTTTGCATGATTATGGCCATTATTGCTCTCATAGTTGGTCGCTCCCAGTCTTTTGCTAGCCCTCGCCTTGTACTGAGTATGAGCTCTACTCGTGCATCCAACTCCTAAAAACCGAAGTTTTCCATTGTGTCCACCATACATACCTACTAGCAATTTGCTATTTCAAGTAAATTTGACTTGCTTTTATTTTCTCTTCAAATTAAACTCTTACCAGTGTTATGCGAAATTCGGTCAGTAAAGCTCTCACGAACCGGAAGGCACAATTTACTTTTTCATGTTCTTAAAAATTTGACATTGTGGTTGCTACTCCAAGTTGATGGTGCCAGAAAATAGCTGATGGCGTTTAGTTAGCGTGGGAGTAGTAAGTCCTTGTGCGTGGTGATGACCAGCCCGTTGGGAACCCCAAGAGGAAGGTATGATGTGTGTAGCGGCTAGTTTTCCCTCAGTTAAGAAACCAAGGTTTAATATCGGTCAGGAGAGGAGAGACAATGATGACTGAAGGTGATGCGGACTAGCTTAGTAACACTCCAACAAGGGCGCCGTTAACGATACTTGTTGACTCGTCTTCGACCAGTAGCAACGCGGAACCTACACACACACAAACAAATACTTTGCTCCCAACTTGCGATGAGGTTGTCAATCTCACCGGTTTGCTTGAAACAAAGGTTATGAGTGTATCGAGTGGAAAACAGTAATAATATGCGAGTAAAGTAAACAGTGCGGGAAAAGTAAACAGGTGATAGCAATATGATTAAAATAGGACCGGGGTCCACAGTTCACTAGTGGTGTCTCTCCATAGATAAAATAACATGCTGGGTAAACAAATTACAGTTGGGCAATTGATAGAATAGAGATAAACGTGATATGTCAAGAAGATCACTATGAGATTTACTCTGGGCATTACAACAAAATACATAGACCGCCATCCAACTGCATCTATGACTAATAATCCACCCCCGGGGATATCAATCCGAACACCCCAAAAGTATTAAGTTGCGAACAATAGATAATTGCATTAAGAAAAGTGTGTAATGTAAACAAAGCATATGCCCTTAAGCATATGAATGTTGTTTTCTCCCTAGTAGCAACAGCACATCTACCACCTTAGAGGTTTCTGTCACTCCCCCAGGTGAAATAGAGACATGAACCCACTATCGAGCATAAATACCCCCTCTTGGAGTCACTAGCAACTACTCGGCCAAGATAGCCACTAACAACGGAGAGCATGCGAGATCATAAACAACATAGAGATAACAAAAGATATAATTCAGTACAGCAACTTAATCATAAACACCAATATTCATCGGATCCCAACAAACCAACATCATAGAATTACATAACGGTGATCTCAATCATGTAGGGCAGCTCATGAGATCTAAACATGAAGCACATGGTGGAGAAGACAACCATCTAGCTACTGCTATGGACCCATAGTCCAAGGTAGACTACTCACTCATCGCTCCGGAGGCAAGCATGGCGATGAAGAAGACCTCCGGTGGCGATTCCCCTCTCCGGCAGGGTGCCGGGAAGAGCTTCTGGACCCTCCTGATCTTCGGGTCGACGGTGGCGGCGGATCGCGATGTGTTCTGGAAATCTGATCGGGTACTTAGGTTTTTCTCGTCAGGGGGTCTTTATAGGCGAAGGGGCATCGTCAGAGGTGGAGCCAGGCTCCCTCACACAGGGGTGGCATGGCCAGGGGCCTGGCCGCGCCGGCCCTGTGTGTGGGGCCCTGGTGGCCCCTCTTCGTCTCTCCTTCGGATCTCTGGAAGCTTCCGGGAAAAATAAGACTTCAGGAACTTGTTTCGTCCAATTCCGAGAATATTTCCTGTGTATCACTTCTGAAACACAAAAACAGCAGAAAATAGGAAACTGGCACTGTGGCACTTGTTAATAGGTTAGTTCCTGAAAATGCATAAAAGTGCCACTAAGTGTAACGAAACAATAAGCAAATGGTGTAAAAAACAAGCATGGAGCATCAAAAATTATAGATACGTTTGAGACGTATCAGTGGTCTCTTACGTTGAGTTGTTATGCTTGCAAGTTGTAAGTTGGAGACTAGCCCAGCCATGCAGTCATGGGCAAGCTTTCAACATTGCACTTCTTAATTGAGTTGATATCGTGATCTTTTGTTTATGGATGCCCGCGGTGTGAAATGAATTGGGAATCTTGTGGGGATCATGTAGTTTGTATATGTGTTAGGGAAACGCCGGGCCGCCAATCTAAGCTATGCATAATTCATGGTGGAAATTTGCAGCATATCCATGGTGAACATACGGCGACGCATCTCACAATAAAAAGCTAAACAAATGGCAAATAAAAGAGATGTCGAGGTGTTCATTGTCTGCTTGTCCTGTCATTTTGGTGTGGGCTTGTTCCATGCCATCGGGCACGGAGGTACCCCATTGGCGGTTCTCAATGATATGCATATATTTACAATGACAAGAGCCTTGCTTGGGACTCTAAGTAAAGTAGCATGAGGTTTGGGTACTCGTATTCACGGGGCACGAGGTTTTCAAATTATGATTTGTCAAGCATATGCATCATAATTGTTCTCGCATTAACTTTAACCATTCAAGATGCTTATGATGGGGGCAATGAGAGCTCAAAGCCGGTAAGTACCATAATTTTTGAAGGTTATAAAACTTGCAATCACTGCTTCCCTCTGCGAAGGGCCTTTCTTCTACTTTTATGTTGAGTCACCACCTTCTTTCTTTATGCACCATAAGAGAGCATAGTTGTCATTCTTAGTATAATATGCATTGTCCCAAAGTTTTAATTGATTGATTCATATTGATTGGTGTCACTTGTTCTCAAATTATTTGTATCTAGTCGCCCTCTTAAACTTGAAGGTGTCCTATGCATTTATGTTTTGCTCTCTTTGAAGGACAAGCTGAAAACCATTTGTTTGTTTTTCCTTATGATTTGAACATACGTTTGACTTTCATTGTTTTATTTTCATGATCTTTTGTTTGTGTTCATTTTTATGTTTACAACATGGTTGGTAAGTTTTTATTGTCAAGATTATATCTTCATGCCCATGTTTTAAGTTCTTATGATCCCAGCTCACAAATGCTTACATATATGATCAAGATTGTGTAGGTGCATGTCACCTCAAAAATTATTCTTTTGTTATCACTTACCTACTCGAGGACGAGCAGGAGTTAAGCTTGGGGATGCTTGATATGTCTCCAACGTATCTATAATTTTTGATACTCCATGCTTGTTTTTACACCATTTGCCTAATGTTTCGTTACACTTCGTGGCACTTTTATGCATTTTCCGGAACTAACCTATTAACGAGTTGCCACAGTGCCAGTTCCCTGTTTTCTGCTGTTTTTGTGTTTCAGAAGTGATACACAGGAAATATTCTCGGAATTGGATGAAACAAGTTCCTGAAGTCTTATTTTACCCGGAAGCTTCCAGAGATCCGAAGGCCAGTAGGAGAGAGGCCACCAGGGGCCCACACGCCTGGCTGGCGTGGCCAGCCCCTGGCCCGCGCCACCATGGTGTGAGGCCGTCTGGTCCCTCCTCTGACATCGCCCGTTCGCCTATAAAGACCTCCCGATGAAAAAAACCTAAGTACCCAATCACTTTTCTAGAACACATCGCGATCCGCCACCGCCATCGACCTGAAGATCGGGAGGGTCCAGAAGCTCTTCCCGGCACCCTGCCGGAGAGGGGAATCGCTACCGGAGGTCTTCTTCATCGCCATGCTTGCCTCCGGAGCGATGAGTGAGTAGTCTACCTTAGACTATGGGTCCATATCAGTAGCTAGATGGTTGTTTTCTCCACCATGTGCTTCATGTTTAGATCTCATGAGCTGCCCTACATGATTGAGATCACCGTTATGTAATTCTACATGTTTGCTTTGTTGGGATTCGATGAATATTGGTGTTTATGATTGAGTTGCTGTACTGAATATTATCTTATGTTATCTCTATGTTGTTTATGATCTTGCATGCTCCTCGTTGTTAGTAGCTATCTTGGCTGAGTAGTTGCTAGTGACTCCAAGAGGGGGTATTTATGCTCGATAGTGGGTTCATGCCTCTATTTAACCTGGGGGAGTGACAGAAACCTCTAAGGTTGTAGATGTGCTGTTGCTACTAGGGAGAAAACAACATTCATATGCTCAAGGGCATAATCTTTGTTTACATTACACACTTTGCTTAATGCAATTATCTGTTGTTCGCAACTTAATACTTGTGGAGTTCTCGGATTGATTCGCCACAAGTGGATTTTTAGTCATAGATGCAGTTAGATGGCGGTCTATGTATTTTGTTGTAATGCCCAGAGTAAATCTCATAGTGATCTTCTTGACATATCACGTTTATCTTTATTCTACCAATTGCCCAACTGTAATTTGTTTACCCAGCATGTGTTATTTATCTTATGGAGAGACACCACTAGTGAACTGTGGACCCCGGTCCTATTTCCATCATATTGCTATCACCTGTTTACTTTACTCACACTGTTTACTTTACTCGCATACTCTATTGTTTTCCACTCGATACGCTCATAACCTTTGTTTCAAGCAAACCGGTGAGATTGACAACCTCATCGCAAGTTGGGAACAAAGTACTTGGTTGTGTGTGTGCAGGTTCTGTGTTGCAGCTAGCAAGCAAAGCTTGGACGAGGCGCCATATATAAATTATCCGAAGCTGTCGCAAGCTAGCAAGCATCACCTTCAGTCGTTTGTCTCTCCTCTCCAAGAACGATATTAAACCTTGGTTTCTTAACTGAGGGAAAACTAGCTGCTATACTTATCACACCTTTCTCTTGGGGTTCCCAACGGGCTAGTCATTCACCACGCACAAGGAAACTTCTGGTGCCATCAACCACGCGCCAGCACTAGGGGATCTTTTCTTTATTAGATTCGAAGACATCTTCAGGCTCTTGCACATGTTCCGGATGGACAAAAGCTTGGTCCACCTGATATCGCTTAGCATGGCGTACGATATCATTGTAGAGAGAAGAGGGGGGATCGTGATAATGGACCCCTTCTACATGGATGAGCTATTTCTCGGCGCCCCTGGGAATCGGGCGATTGTCTCGAAGTACATCGAGGATTTCATGGTAGACAACAAGGATAAGGACTGCTTTCTCATGCCCTACTTCCCTGAGTAAGTAGTCCTTCGCTACCCATTGGTAAATTAATTCTTCCGTAAATTTCCTTTATCTAAGGACCAAGTGTTGTTTTGCGCAGAGGAATTTACTGCACCCTCCTCGTCGTGCACCCGTATGAATCGAGAGTGGTTTACCTGGACTCAGGCAGTGTGAATCGGAAGGACTACACCAAGATTAAGGGTGTTCTTGATAAAGCCTTCACGGCTTCGTCGCTAAGGCCGACCGCCACATCACAAAGCAGAAAAAACACGAGGCTGCTTCACCCTCTTCCACAAAACTGAGTTCTGCTGCCACAAGCAGGCTGAGCCAGATAGTGGGCTGGAGGCCAGCTACGCCATCCTTCATATGAGGGACATCATCAAAACAGAATAAGACCTCTTGGTGCCAGAAAGACTCCGAAAAGCTAGCATAGACATGGCGAACACCACAGATGCACAAGTGCGAGCTGAGTTCTGTGTCACTCAGCGGACCATTTGCTCGATTATTTTGAGGGATGTGACCAAGAAGGGTGGCTTGTTCCACGCCGGCTTCACACCATCGCCAAATGCAGAAATCGAGACCCGCTTAGAGTTGTGCTATGACACGAGGACATTCAACACGCTCAACGGAATCCATCCCTTCCCGCCGAAACCCAAAACTTAGAGTTAGTTTATAAACTTTATTTATTGTATAACTTGTCGCTTTTAATAAATTTTGCTGCACAACTTTCATGCTTCATTACTTAACCACTAACTTTTTCCTTGTGTGTAGATGACGTGGTATGTCGTGTACAAGGGCAAGGTTCCCGAAGTCTATGATGACTGAGAAGAATGTAGGAGGCAGGTACACCGTTTCAGCGGCAACAACTACAAGGGATACAACACTTTGGCGGAGGCGGAAACTAGATATGCCAACTATCTAGCGCGAGAGAGGACGAGGGAGATGGGGAGGAGCCGGATGACCACCTTCCTCGTGATGATGCTCACCGCCGCCACTGCCTTTCTTTTCTATGTGTTCCTTGTTTAGCTACTTTGTGTACTCTCAAACAAGACTTGTACGTCCGTACCGCCACTTTGTGCTACTTGTTGTCTATGTATGTGTGTAAGTCGGGATCGAGACTTTGTGCAACTTCAGATCGATACTTTTGCATAATATTGGAGTCTTGATCACTTGTGTATATTATTCCTTGTTTTCCTGCTGTTATTCTGAGTATATCTGCTATATTAACTATGTATATCTAATGTATTCTCTATATTTTTTTATTTTTTTGCTGCTGTAATTAATTTTGCTGGTGCATATATATATATTATCACTGGCGCACCATGTACTCTCTGATGACCCACAAGTATAGGGGATCGCAACAGTCTTCGAGGGAAGTATTACCCAAATTTATTGATTCGACACAACGGGAGCCAAAGAATATATGTAAGCCTTAACAGATGAGTTGTCAATTCGGCTGCACCTGGAAACAGTCTCGCTCGCAGTGGTTTATCAGTAGCAACAGTTTTATAGTGGTGACAGTAGTGAAACAGTAACAGCAGTAGTAAAATAACAGCGGTAAAAGTAACGGTTGTAAACAGTAGGAACAAAATACTGTAGGCATAGGGATGGATAACGGGCGTTGCATGGATAAGATAATTCATGAAATCAATGAGATACGGGCATTGCAGATAAATAATGATAAAGCATCCTAGTACAAACAATCATAGGCATGTGTTCCGTATATAGTCGTACGTGCTCACAAGGAGAAACTTGCACGACATCTTTTGTCCTACCAGCCTGTTGCAGCAGGGCCTCAAGGGAAACTACTGGTAATTAAGGTACTCCTTTTAATAAAGTACCGGAGCAAAGCATTAGCACTCGGTGAACACATGTGATCCTCACATCATAGCCATCCCCTCCGGTTATCCCAATTTCTGTCACTTTGGGGCCTCGGGTTCCGGACAACAATATGTGTATACAACTTGTAGGTAAGATCATAAACAACAAGTATCATCATAGAAATAATAACATGTTCAGATCTGAAATCATGGCACTCGGGCCCAAAGTGACAAGCATTAAGCACAACAAGTTGCAACAATGTCATAGGCACTAAATAAAGATACTAGGCACTATGCCCTATCAATCTCATATCAAATTACATGAACAATCTCATCCAATCCCTACCATCCCCTCACCTACAGCGGGGGAATTACTCACACATGGATGGCGGAGTCACGGATGGTTGATGGAGGAGCGTCGGTGGTGATGGTGATGAAGATCTCCTCCGAATCCCCGTCCCGGCAGGGTGCCAGAACGGAGTTTCTGGTTCCGAATCGCGGTTTTTGATGGCGGCGGCGCAACGGAAGTCTATCTGGGAAAAACGTCGTCTCTCCGATCTTAAGTCGTCAGGGGGTATATATACGCGAGACGGGAGGTCGAGAGGGGGCCTGGGGCCTCCTCACATAGGGAAATTCTGAAGGTCACTACCTTTGTTCATTTAGTTAAACATGTCCAAACTTTTTTTTATTGGAAAAAGTTATGGAACCTTACATCACATGAATGTTCTAATATAATTATTTTATCGGTTTGACAAGCTTTCTTATTAGAACTTTTTTTGCCTTTGGATTTGAAATTAGCAATTGAGTATGACAGTTATCTGCAACCCAAATTTTTTTTGTAGTTGACATGCTTTCGTCTTATACATTCACAATTGTGCTTCACAAGTTCTCACAAAATATCTTAGTTAGTTTTTAGTCATTTTTATCAAATCTTTTAACTATCCTGTAAGAATTCAGCTCATGCCATATTAATATCCCGCAGCAACGCGCGGGGTATCATCTAGTTCAGTTAACAACTGAGAGCGATAAAAGAAACTTTCACGAACACATTTGCTCATATGATGTATATATACTAACTATGTGATCAAGTACTCAGGCAATTCATAGTAAGAAATATGGAACTAATGTCACTTCATAGTCAACCAAGCTATGAAAGAGTACCAATGCACTAATAACAAGTAACAAGTGCATGAGAAGCTACAAGATTGTAAAATGCATAAATGATATGAAAGAGTGGTATCCCGCTTGCCTTTATTTGTAGAGCAAAACATAAATGTTGAGGCACCTCTAAAGTCCAAGGGAAGACTAGAAATAGAAATATCAAAGATACAAGCATCAAAGTTATACCACAATTAACCGTGTTCTGGGACAAGCACATTACACTAAGAATAATAGCTATGCTCTCAAGAAGTGCTTAAAGTTAGAAGATGGTGACACAACATCAAAGTAAACGAATGGCCCTTCGCAGAGGGAAGCAGGGATTTAACATGTGCTAGAGCTTTTCATTTGTAAAACAGAGATAAAAGTTTCTTTTGAGAGGTGGTTGTTCTATGTCAACGACTAGCAATGGGGACTTACTATCTTCCATAATAAACAAGTGAGAGCGGTTCTGAGTTCTTTGAAATTTGGCACATTGGTGCTCTTTTATAAAGCTTTGGCACTCCTCCCCACCTTTTTCCTTTCTCAAACCATGGCTAACCGATTCCATCGGGTGCCCACCAACTTTCACATTCCTTTGGAGGAGTGCCTTTTTTCTTTCTTTTAGATTTAAGATTATAATGGTCTGACCAGCTCCCTTGCAAAATTAATGACGAGTAGATGAAGCTGCCTAGTCGAGGGGTACTCAATTTAATATGGAAGATAGCAATTCCGACCACTACGTCCCCATGAGCTAAAAACAGTGGCACAAAATGAGAAGTAGTTGAAAGTTTTGAAATGTAGCACATGAAAATTTACTTTGAATGGCTTACAAATACCATGCATAGGAATTTATAGTGGACTCTTTGGAAGACTTGGTTTTTGGTAAATGTATGCACGAGTAGAGCTCATACTCGGTACAAGTGAAGGCTAGCAAAAGACTGGGAAGCGACAATCGAGAGAGCAATAACTATCATAATCATGCTTGCGACAAAACAAAATTAATATAGGCATAAAAATGATACAAGAACTCTGAGGCAAATTAGATCATCGAGGCTTAATTGACTTTTTATTCAGTCATATGCATGCTTGAGCATGTGCCAAGTCGATTCAAATGAAGCTTTCAGAGGTGGATACCACAATATCATACCATACTATGAATAAAACAATGCATGCAAGCGTCTACATGATATGCTACAGGCTAATAGTAAATTGAAACTAATCATATGAGAGCAAGAACTACAAAGTATCCATTAGATGACATATACCCCACATGAACCGACTAGGCATGTCCACATAAATGAGTATATGTACAAAAATGAAAACAAATAGAGTTCATACCAGCCTCTTACCACATCTCGGGTTGTCATATGTCGTCATTATTGCTCTTCACTTGAGTGGCTTGAATAATATAAAGTGAATACCAAGTTCCAATGGAGTAACGGGAGACTGAACTCTGCAACAAACTTTACAAAACCAAAGAAGAACAACAAATATTTTTGTGTTTTCGATTTTTGAAACAAAAGCAGAAGGAAATAGCAAACAAAGCAAAATATTTTTGGGTTTTTCAAGTAGCAAACCGAAAATAGCAAGTAAAGCAAACCAAAGGTAGGAAACCAAAGAACCAAATAGAGAGAAACAACGGAAATATTTTTGGTCTTTTTGTGTTTTGGAAAAGTAAAAATAAGAACTTAGAATAATAAAGAAAGTAAAACCTGGATATACAAAGGTCCGACAAAATATGATATGTAGATGAGTGAATTGTCGGCATACCTCCCCACAAGCTTAGGCTTTTGGCCTAAGTGGAGATCAATCCCAACTCGGCCAACTCTGCCATGAGGTGGCGCCTCCATAGTGTGACGAAGAAGCACCATTGTCCTGATATGAGTTTGAGGACTCCCCAGAGTGGTACGTGGTGAAGTGATAAGGCGGCTCCTCCTCTTCCTCCTGGACCACCACGCCGTGTTGGATGTTGAAACCAAGCAGCCTAAGCTGATCGTCCAACTCCACCTTCGTGCACAACCATGGCCTCATATGAACGCTGAACAAGTTAGGCTGGGGCAAGGGAATTTCCCTTTCCTCTCCATCAATGAATAACATTCTGTAAACTAATTTCCCTGCACAAGAGTTAGCAGTAACAAAATGATGGAGTTTCATAGCAGCAAGATCAAGCCTCTGTGGAGCCAACAATACATCATTAGGAGCAATAGAAAGTCCTAGCTCAGCAACAATGCGCGCGGCAATAATACCTCCATAAATAGGTCCCCTAGCGGCTAGGCGACGAGCAATAACAGCACCAAGGTTATACTTCCTACCAACATCAAGAGCGGTATCTAGAAAAGCTAAATGATAGTTGGAGATATTGCTAGTGTTTTCTCTACCAAGTACACTAGTTGCAAGATAGTAAGTAAAGTATCTAATAGCTGGGAGCTGAATATTTCTTATCTTGCCACGCTGTGCGTTGCGGTCGTCATCATTGGTCACCCCTCGGTAAAGCTCCAACAAATCAGCGGGGTGATTTTGTATCTTCTTGGCCGTTCCAAACATGGGAATACCTAAAATAGAACAAAACCTCCCCAAAGACATGGTGATAGACTTATCATAAATCTTAAATGCAACGGAAGAGTTGTAATGAGAGTTAATAAATTTAAAACTTTCAACGAAAATCTTTGTAAAGCAAAGCATATTGGTCTCTTTCATCTGCCACATAATCAGTCAATCCAACCCTGTTAATAAGAAGCAAGAAGTCATCAAGAATCCCTGCATCACTCAAGAAGTTAAAACAAGGGAAGGAGGATGGATGTGCATCTCCATCGTCCCCTTCAGGGTTTGGTGACATGAGATCCTCATTATAAGATATTCTATATTGAGCAGTGGATCTTGAGGGCCTTGATGGCCTTGGTGCATCACTTTCAAACACTTCTCCAAAAGTGAAGTTTGCCATCTCCCTTCTCTGAAATTTTTCAACAAACTCATAAAAAAATGATTTGAAGATAAGCAAGTGTAGGAAACTACTATGGTGAGTTACTAGAGAGCTATCATGCATCAAAATATCAATTATAAACAAGAGAACAAACATGCATACTCATTTATACTGTCACCTACAATTCTAAAATACTCAAGATATACTTCACCAAAAGAAAATCTACTTGGACAAGTGGAGGAGTCACATACCGGAGAGCAAATGATCCAAATTTTAGCAGAAATGTTGGGCTGAACAAGGAGATCGAGAAATCCAGGTGAAGAATAGCAAGAACTCGAGCTTGAGCAAATGGGGCGGTGTTTTTCGGGAGAGAGAAAGAGCAGGGGAAGAAGAGATGAGTGAGGGGCCTGGTGGGGCCCCCTCATGCCTGGGTGGCGCGGCCAGGGCTGGGCCGCGCCACCTGTGTGTGAGGTGGCGTGGCTGCCCCACCTGGTGCCTCCCAGGTGTCTCTCTGCCCCATTTTTGACATAAAAATTTATAAAGAATTTTCTGGAATTTTTCGAGAAACTTTATTTTCGAGGATTTTTCAGAAATTGGCATATTGAAGAAACTCAGAAAAACGAGGATGAAAAGATTTCAAGCAAATCAAAACTAAGCATGCAGCAGCTCTGAGATACTCCTAATCATACAACTTAACTGAAGGAATAAAATTTGATGAAAGTAAATACAAGTGAGGTGGAGTAGATGCGGTGAAAACGAAGTTTCTTTCATATAAAATCACTTTGTTAACAAGGTTGATCAAGTCTTGTTACCAAACTAACTTTTTATGAGGAGAAACTTTGCATATCACTTAATGCTTATGTTACCTCAACTTTGATAGGTATAGTCCCAACCATAACAATTTGACATTCTTCCTTGGGCTTTCGCTCTGAACAAATAATTTGACCAACTTTGATGGTCTCAACATGCTTGATTGTATTTAGAGCATTCTTCCTATCAATCTTCTTGGGAAAATATACCATATACTCTTTATCATTAACATTAAAAGTGACTTTTCCTTGATTGCAATTAATAACAGCACCTGCAGTGTTTAGAAAAGGTCTCCCAAGAATAATAGACATATTATCATCTTCAGGCATTTCCAACACAACAAAATCAGTTAATATTAAACAACTGTTAGCAACTTGAACAGGAACATTCTCACATATACCAATAGGAATAGTAGTAGACTTATCAGCCATCTGCAAAGATATATTAGTTGATACTAATTTTTCTAGATCAAGTCTCTTATAGAGGGAAAAAGGCATGACACTAACTCCAGCTCCCAAATCACATAAAGCAGTTCTAATATAGTTATTTTTAATGGAGCAAGGAATAGTAGGTATACCTGGATCTCCAAGCTTCTCTGGAACCTTACCATCAAAAGAATAGTTAGCAAATAATGTGGAAATTTCCTCACTTGGAATTTTCCTTTTGTTAGTGACAATATCTTTCATATATTTTGCATAAGGAGGCATTCTAATAGCATCAGTCAAAGGAATTTGCAAAAATAAAGGTCTCATCCATTCACAAAACCTGTTGTAGTGTTCTTCTTCCTTGGACTTGTGTTTCTTACCAGGAAAAGGCATCGGTTTCTGTACCCAAGGTTCTCTCTCCTTACCATGCTTGTTGGCAATAAAGTCTTCTTTGGTGTACTTTGCATTCTTATCAATCTTTTCTGGTTCTTCTTCAACTTCTTCTTTATCTTCTTCTTTATCGGAAGCATTTCCTGGTTCAGTTTTAGCATCAGAAATAGAAACACTATTAGGATCTTTACCTGCATCAGAGGATTCTGCGGTTGTTTTATGCTTCTTCTTCTTCTTCTTAGGAGGGATATCATCATTTGAAGTGCGTTGAGAATCTTGCTCAACCCTCTTAGGATGTCCTTCAGGATATAATGGGTCTTGAGTAGCATCCCCACTTCTTGTGCGTATTTCACATGCTTGCTTCTTTGCAGCATTAACTAGCAAATCTTTTTGCACCTTGGTAAGCTGATCAATTTGTGTTTGAACCATTTGAAAATGTTTAGCAAGTATCTTCACATCATTGGCGGTTCTCACCACAATATTCTGCAACTTGTTAATAGCTCTAGAATTCTCCAACAAATGATTATGCACAATTCTATTAAAATTTTCTTGCTTAACAATAAAATTATCAAATTCATCTAAGCATTGATCAGGAGGTTTAGTATAAGGAATATCTCTTTCATCAAAGCTTTGGAGAGAGTGTACCTCAATAGTAGATGAGTAAGGGATTGGCTTACATAATTCTTCAATAGGAGGTAAAATTTTCACATCTTCGGCCTTAATACCTTTCTCCTTAAGAGATTTCTTAGCCTCCTTCATAACTTCATTATTTAATTCAATCATCCCTCTCTTCTTCGGTGTAGGCTCTGTAGATGGTGCAGGGGTTGGTGCTGGTGTTGGCTCAACTAAAGTCCAATCATCATGATTCCGGCTTATTTTAGCCATTAATTCTTCTGCTTTAGCCGGAGTTCTTTCCCTGAAAACACAACCAGCACAACTATCCAAATATGACTTAGATTCATCCGTTAGTCCATTATAAAATATATCAAGGAGTTCATTTTTAGGCAATGGTTCTTTAGGCAAAGCTCTAATCAAAGAGCAAAACCTTGTCCAAGATTCAGGCAACATCTCTCCTTTTCCCTGTTCAAAATCAAAGATTTTCTGCACAGCAGCATGTTGAGCACTAGCGGGAAAATATTTCTGAAAGAAAGCATCAACCAAAGCAATAGGACTAGTAAGAGATCCAGGAGACAAGCTATTAAACCAAATTTTAGCAGCATCTTTCTATGAAAAAGGAAAAACCTTAGCAACAAAGTAAGTGCGGAGCTTAATATCATCAGAAAACAAATTACTCAAAGTAGAAAGCTCATTCATGTGCTCCATAGCACTCTCATCTTTAGTACCACAAAAAGGGGTTTTCTCAACAATAGATATGTAAGATAAATCCAAAGAGAAATTATAATCCTTGTCTCTAATATTTATGGGAGAAGCAGCAAACTTAGGATCAGGAGACAAATTATATCTAACAGAGCGTCTTGCAAGAAGTTCTTTAATATTACCTGCATTACGAGCAGCATGTGCTTCTGCAATAAAATCATCATTAAGCTCAATATAAGCATCATCATCATAATCATCACTAGGACACTCCCTAGACTCAGGTGAACTAACAGGTGTAACAGTGGTGTTTCCCAACTTAGCTCTAGCAATAGTAGCATCTAAAAAGGAACCTAGTGAGCCACTCTCATCAAGCATAGTAGAAGCATCATCTAAATTATCAGTGGCATTTTCAATCTCAGCAGAAGTTGTAGCAGTAACGTGTGGGTGTGGTGGTGTAAGCAACTTACTCATAACAGAAGGTGAATCAAGAGCAACAGAGGTGTTGAGAGTCGTACCTCTTCTTGTAGTGGATGGCAATATAGGAACTTTTCCATCACGAGGTTTACCCATGATGAAAGGATTGCAGCGAACAATATGAATACCAAGTGAACTTACAGATAAAGCTATGGTCCCCGGCAACGGCGCCAGAAAATAGTCTTGATGACCCACAAGTATAGGGGATCGCAACAGTCTTCGAGGGAAGTATTACTCAAATTTATTGATTCGACACAAGGGGAGCCAAAGAATATATGTAAGCCTTAACAGATGAGTTGTCAATTCGGCTGCACCTGGAAACAGTCTCGCTCGCAGTGGTTTATCAGTAGCAATAGTTTTATAGTGGTGACAGTAGTGAAACAGTAACAGCAGTAGTAAAATAACAGCGGTAAAAGTAACGGTTGTAAACAGTAGGAACAAAATACTGTAGGCATAGGGATGGATAACGGGCGTTGCATGGATAAGATAATTCATGAAATCCATGAGATACGGGCATTGCAGATAAATAATGATAAAGCATCCTAGTACAAACAATCATAGGCATGTGTTCCGTATATAGTCGTACGTGCTCACAAGGAGAAACTTGCACGACATCTTTTGTCCTACCAGCCTGTTGCAGCAGGGCCTCAAGGAAAACTACTGGTAATTAAGGTACTCCTTTTAATAAAGTACCGGAGCAAAGCATTAGCACTCGGTGAACACATGTGATCCTCACATCATAGCCATCCCCTCCGGTTATCCCAATTTCTGTCACTTTGGGGCCTCGGGTTCCGGACAATAATATGTGTATACAACTTGTAGGTAAGATCATAAACAACAAGTATCATCATAGAAATAATAACATGTTCAGATCTGAAATCATGGCACTCGGGCCCAAAGTGACAAGCATTAAGCACAACAAGTTGCAACAATGTCATAGGCACTAAATAAAGATACTAGGCACTATGCCCTATCAATCTCATATCAAATTACATGAACAATCTCATCCAATCCCTACCATCCCCTCACCTACAGCGGGAGAATTACTCACACATGGATGGGGGAGTCATGGATGGTTGATGGAGGAGCGTCGGTGGTGATGGTGATGAAGATCTCCTCCGAATCCCCGTCCCGGCAGGGTGCCAGAACGGAGTTTCTGGTTCCAAATCACGGTTTCTGATGGCGGCGGCGCAGCGGAAGTCTATCTGGGAAAAATGCCGTCTCTCCGATCTTAAGTCGTCAGGGGGTATATGTACGCGAGACGGGAGGTCGAGAGGGGGCCTGGGGCCTCCTCACATAGGGGTGGCGCGGCCAGGGCTGGGCCGCGCCACCTACGTGTGATGGCTCCTCGAGCCACTTCTCCCTCCGGTCTTCTGGCTCCGTGGGTCTTCTGGTGAAATAGGATTTTTCATGATTTTTCCCGAATTTTTACTGGAAGTTGAATTTCTGCACAAAAACAAGACACCAGAGCAATTCTGCTGAAAACAGCGTCAGTCCGTGTTAGTTGTATTCAAAACACACAAATTAGAGGAGAAACAATAGCAAAAGTATTCGAGAAAGTAGATACGTTTTGGACGTATCACTCGCCAGCGCAAAGTGAAGTATCCCTGGTGTATAGGTTTGTTCGCCAGTGCAATTTTTTACCCCTGGCGAATTGAGCTATGTGCCGGCAGTATCTTCTGTTATCGCCGGTGAATAAGGGCATGCGCCAGCGATATAGCATTACTGTCGGCATGAGGGTCGCCGGTGCACCAGAATGCGCCGGCGATAGCACATTTTGGTGCGCCGGTGATAGCGTTTTCTCTACTAGTGCTTCCAGCTGAATCAAAATCCTAAATCCCTAAACTAAAAATCCTAACTAATTAAATTAATTAGTTTTAAAGTTTGGAATGTTTAGATGGATAGATCTTATTTTTCCACAAATTTTGATATATTATTTGTATTTTTGTGAATTAGAATGATTTAGTTATAATTTTTCTAAACTTAATGTAGTAAAATAGAAAAATAGCTATGCCGTCGGTGTAGCTATCTTACACTGACGACAATTCCATGCCGACGGCCAATTTCGTGGGCTACCTAGCCCGTGGCCGTCGGCGTAGGACGCTGGCCGTCGGCGTATTGCGCCATTCTCGTAGTGGTGACTAGGTTTATCTCGCAATTCAACTCTAAAGTTAAGCATGAAAGATTTATTCTGTTAGAAATAGACAAGTTGTATTCCCTGGGGGCCAAAGGCCACAACATATAGTTACATGTACATGTGAGAATATGCAGGAAACCCCCTAACAGCTGGGGAAAATACACATATATAAATATACATCTAACACCTCCCCCTCAAACTCATGGTGGGTCAACAACACTGAGTTTGGAGAGTAAGAAGTCATGCTGCGCTCTAGTTTGTGCCTTTGTAAAGAAATCCGCCAACTGCAAATCTGAAGGCACATACTGAAGCGCAACAACCTGAGCCTGCACCTGAGCACGTGTATAAAAAGCATCAACACCAATATGCTTGCTAAGCTCATGCTTGACCGGATCACATGCAATACTGATAGCACCTGTACTGTCAGACAAAAGTGGAGTGGGTGTCGTAATAGAGACCCCAAAATCTGCAAGCAACCACCGTAACCATGTCACCTCAGCAATCAACAAGGCCATTGCTCGTAACTTAGCCTCTACACTCGAACGGGAAACTCCAACCTGTTTCTTCGTCTTCCAAGCAACAAGCGAACCACCAAGAAACACACAGTAAGCAGAAAGTGAACGACGATCCGTAGGATCACTCGCCCACGTAGCATCCGAGTAGCACTGGAGCTGGAGAGAGCTGGAACGAGGAAAGAAAAGGCGACGAGTGATCGTGCCACGAAGATAACGAAGAACATGGAGGAGATGACTATAGTGAACAGTGGTAGGAGCTGAGACAAACTGACTCAGAATATGAACAGGATAAGATATATCAGGATGAGTGACAGCAAGATAAACAAGACTCCCAACGAGATGGCGATAACGCGTCGGATCAGGAAGAGGATCACCATCAGTAGGACGAAGCTTGACATTAAGCTCCATAGGAGTCTCAACAGTGCGCTCATCCCCAAGAACAGCACGAGCAAGAAGATCCTGAATATACTTTTCCTCAGAGATAGAAAAGCCATCAGAAGTGGAGGAGACCTCGATCCCAAGAAAGTAGCGAAGAGGACCAAGATCAGTCATAAGAAACTGATCACGAAGACGAGCCTTAACAAAGGCAATATACTCAGGATCATCACCAGTAATGATCATATCATCAACATAGAGAAGGAGAAGAGTGCGTCCACGAGGAGAAGTGTGAACGAACAGCGCTGGATCATGAGCGCTGGGAGAGAAACCAGCAGCAGTCACCACAGAGGCAAAACGCTCAAACCAGGCGGGGGCGAATCGATCTGGGGCTGAGCAGAACGAGGAACACCACGCAAGCGGCCAGAACGGGAACCGGCGGTGGCCGGGGCGAGCTGATGGCGACGTCGGTCACAAGCAGAGGACCGGTGGGTACGGGAACCCTAAAACCGGCTCTGATACCATGTTAGGAATAGGCAAGTTGTATTCCCTAGGGGTCAAAGGCCACAACATATAGTTACATGTACAGGTGAGAATATGCAGGAAACCCCCTAACAGGTGGGAAAAATACACATATATAAATATACATCTAACATGTTCTACTTATTACAATTAGACGAAGAATGGAGCCATGTATCTTCAGCTACGTTCTAGATAGGGCACCCAGTTTAGTCGGCCATGTTCTCGTGTTTATATGATCAAGCTGACCGTATGACTCATTACGTCTTACATGTGAGCCTCTAAGTTCATCCTAGGGCGCGTGACTTCGTGGTAAGGTGATGTCAGAGCATGGCTTCACCTCATCACGAGTCTCTAATTTGACGCCTTCTCATGCGGTTCGATCTTTGATGCATTGGCTCGCCCGCTATCTTATTGTTGCCCTTCATGTGTTCATGGTGCAGAACTTAAGATCATCATGCCTCGGATATCATAATCACCATGGCTCCTAACACGATCTCGTGCGATCATGCACACCATGGCTAGCAAACTTCTTCAACACAGTAAATTTAGATATCTCCATGCCTCACATTCATATACATACATTGTACCTGGATCCATCATATGCATGTTCTCCAAAAACTTAACATGCGCGCGAGAAAGCCATTACTTCAACCAAACAGGTTGCCTACAGCCTCTACAATCCACTTCTAGTGGATCATATCATCTTTGTTTCCCTGGTGAGCAGGTGAGATTACATGTCATGTTGCAGCCGATGAAATGAAATATATAATAGGCAAACTTCTATCAAAAATAGTACAAGGATGGTAAATTCAAATTCGCAAGTACATCTACCACCTATTTATTACTTACATAGAGCATCTCTAGCTGTCTCCTTAAATCCGAGAACTGAACAACGCGAGTACAGGCGATAGCAAATGTGTTTGAAGTTTTGACGAACACTCACGCAGATCAGTACTCGTATTTAAAAATGTATTTTTTTAAAAAATAATGTTCGCGCATGGAATTTGCAAAGTACATTTACAAAAGAGATCATCATTGTTCATACGATTTCAATCAGTTCACTACCCGGGGAAAACCTAACCTAATTGGCGACCAAATTATACCAAAATTCGGCCCTGAGAAACCTCACCGGGTCCTCGGGTCGCTGCGGCGGACGTTTTAGAGATGGTCGCGCTTCCACGCCGCCGCAGCCGCGCGCTCCGAGCGGCGCTGATGCGTCTCCATGGTACGGCGCTCCGCTTTGTCATTGTCGACGAAGTCGTCCGAGACGACCTTGTTCGTCCACCTCTAGGCGGCACGCTTCTTCGCCGCCGCCGAGCGCACAAGGCGCTTGCGCTCCTCCTCGGACGGAGAGTCGCTGCCGCCTCCGGAAGACGAGCCCCCATGGGAGGAGCCGCCTCCGCTCTGGCCACCACCCACATCAGAGTACCCGCCTCGCCTCCACATCGCTGCACGATCGTGGCCTGCGCTTGCGGCAATTGCTTTACCAGGTATGCATAGAATCGTGGCGACAGAGAGACAGAAGAGGAGTCGGTGCAGCGAGGGGTAGGATTTTGGCCCGTATCAGCCCGCGACACCTACATATAACGGCCGCGCGTCTACGGGACGCATCAAATTAAATACGGGCCATGCCGCGAATACAAGCTCTGATCTGCGGCCGAACCGAACAGACCTATAAACTTACCCACAAAATAAGGGCTTGAGGAAATGCTACAGTATTAGACCTGATGCAAGCTAGCCAACACGTTCCGTATATCCGCATCAAAATCCCCCAAATTGGATCTCAAAAAAAAAAAAATCCCCCAAATCGTTAGTCATGCACTTGGAAAGTGGATCACATCACCCACGCCACTGAATAAATAGATACGAACACGAGCAGACACCATTCTTTAATTTTTCCTTTTAGAGCATCTCTAGCAGTAAAAATGCAAATCATAAAGACTGAGTACAGGACACCATATTCGTGTTTTACGGTTTCGCAAATTGCGGGGAAGATCAATACCTTTAAACCAAACCTTTAAATCGGAATATTTCCAAAAATATATTTTCCGTTTTTCCTCCTCTTCATCTTCTTCCCCAACCGTCCCTGCCCGTGCCCTGCTGGCCGTGCGCCGCCCTCCAACTGCTTTCGCGTGGATATAGGCCGTGTTCGGTTCGGTGTCAAAAATGGTAATTCCTAGTTTCGTCCTCAAAATTTATAGTGGTTTTGGCCAGTTTATGGTGATTGATCAGTGTATTTTTTTTGGCCCAAAATCATAAAACGACGGTTATTATATGGTTTTGTCTGTTTACGCCCCCCTCCCTCCCTCCCTCCCCCCCCCCCCCCCCCCGCTAGAGATGCTCTTGGAGAATCTCTAACAGTCGCGCGATAATGCCCGCGTCCAAAAAAACCCGCCAGTTTGGTGCGCGGGAAGCCTCCCACGCTCCTCTAGCGGACGCGCCATAATCTTCCACGTTGCAAAAATTTTCGCCTGCACGCGCTATTGTGCTATCCCGGGCGGTTAATCTCCCGCGCCGGCTCCATCGCGCTTTATAAAGAGCAAGCGCGTGCCTCGCGCCACACGCTTTGTCTTCCTCCTCACGCTCGCGACGCGCTTTGTCTTCCTCCTCTCGCTCGCGACGCGCCTCGTCTTCATCCTCTCGCTCGCCATGCGCCGCCGTGCCTCGCCGGGATGCCGCCGTGGCTCGTTGGGGTTCCGTGGAGTACGCGCACGCCCCAGCGACACCTTCTACTCGGAGCTTCGCGCCGGCGGATTCCGGCTAACCCTCGGCACGTACGAAACGTCGGAGTTAGCCGAACACGCGTACGATGCGGCCGGCTGGAGACTCAGGCGCCCGCGGCGCGACATCACTTTCCCGACGTGGCGTCCCTCGCGGAGGCGGAGTTCCTCGCGGAGGCGGAGTTCCTCGCGCCCCCTCCGCGCCTCGTCACCGACGAGGACCGTCGTCATCACCGCCACTCGTAGCGCCGCCTCATCATCGCCGAGCGCGACGAGTGCCTGATGCAACAGTGGCGCGAGTCATCGTTGCTGCGGAATGTCCGGAAGGAAAAGAAGTTCTACGCGATGAAGAGGAGAAGAGGAGGGTAGACCGACGTCGCCGCCGAGAGTTAGCAGAGCAGGAGCTCAAAAACCCAAACTCAACAGAAAAATTTGATTTGAGGGATCGAAATTGCTGTTTTTAGTGTTGGGGATATACCAAATAGGTATACCAGCGACGTAGTCCTAAATCAGCAAGCCAGGGTGGCCCATCAGGGGTGGTATGGCAGATTCGCCATACCGGGCGGCCCAGTTGCTGAAGTTGCCACGGCGGTACTAGACGCAGGCGCTTATGGCGGATCCGAAGACAGGCCCATGGCGGATTGCTGATGACAGGCCCATGGCGGGCTCGGTGATGGCCCATGGCGGGTGACCTTGCAGCACACGCGAAGGACTTAGTCTAGGACTCCAAGTTGTATCCGCTCTAGTACCAACGTGTAGCCCACGCCAGGCGCCTTTATAAGTCCGGCGTGGAGCAGCCCTTGAGGCAATAGACCAATCTTACGGCCGATCGCATAGCGAAACAGCCAACCTCATCATTGTAATCGAGCACTTGTTGCCATATAGTGAATTATAGCAGCACGTAGGGTCTCGCCACCGTTGCGGGATCCGAAGCTGGGTAAACTCGTGCTACCACCGTCCTGGATCGCTCCTCCGTGTTCACCCCCTTCCACAAACCGCCATACCCCTACCTCTATGGCAGATCTGTTGACGAAACCACGACAGTTGGTGCCCACCGTGGGGCAAATCGCATCTGGAGCGCGGATCCAGGCGGGATCCGCCTTTGCAGGCATCGGCGACACCGTCGCCATCGGGCGCGTCCTCTACGATTCCGGCTTCCCCATCGTCCCAGCGGATAACCTCTGGGTGCCGGCTAGAGAAGACCCTGCTCGATTCACCGTCATTCCGATTGGAGATATCCATATCTTCATTGGAGAGACAAACCCTACCCCCGCTACGGAAACCAATTTCCGGCGGATTGGTATGGCCGAAATCCCCAAACGGACCGCTTTCAAGCTGGATACGGAGGAGGACTCATCTGATCTGGAACTTTCCAAGTTGCCCAGATCGGATCTGAAAAGTAATCCCACCCAGCCCGCCCTAGAGGTGGAGGAAGTGGTGGAAGACCGCAGTGAATCCGTCATGAGCAAGCTGGCGTTAGAGATACCGTGGTACTGCCTGGTTGCGTTCGCAGGTATCACTTTGGGATCTACCTCCAATGGAGAAGGTAGCCCAGGTGAATCCATCCTAGAGGCACTTAACGAAAGTGGTGAATCGGATGACTGGGACAGCAAAGACTATGATTCTGACCACTACGATGCCGCCATGAGGAAACTCGAGGCAGAATTGGCGCAGCAGGCACTTGAAGAGCAACACGCAGCGGCCAAGCAGGTGTTTGTAACAAACAAAGGAGATGACGCTGGGCAGACAACCGGTGATCCACCATCTCAGGAACTCCACGACGGAGATGCCGGCAATGAGCAGGGCAACCCGCCATCAGCCGCCGATCCCGCCACAGAGCAACTTCCCGAGATTCATGGCGGACCCAGGCCGCTACTACCCGCCATCCCCGAGGACCAGCACCCAGAAGACTTCACGACCCCGCTGGATAAGGTCGTCTACGGAACTCTAGCAGATCCAATCACCCCTGACTATGTCAGAGATGTGAACGATCTCGAGAAGAAGAGGCGAGCACTCCTCAAGGAAGCAAAGCGAGTCGAGAAGATGGGCAAGCAGGTTGATGACGACATTGCTAAAGCTCAAGACACGCTGAAACGCGCAAGGAACATGGAAGAGAAGTATGCCACTCTCCTCCAGAACCAGATCAACGAGGGAGGCGACCCGCAGCTGGTATGAAACCTTGAGTTCACCGTACCAACAGCGGAAACTCTGGCCAAGATGTACATCAAGAATCCACCATACGTGGACAAAAACCGCGATGAAGTTAGGGCTACGCCCATCGAGAACATCGTGGCCGCAAAGGAGCTATTGAAACATAATAAAAGCCCAGCACCCCTAGAGACAGCAGTTAAACTGATGACCAAAGCATTAGTGCAGCAGGAGAAGGCTACGTCGTCACGGCGGCTCGAATCTGATCCTGCGCTATGTAGGTCCAGTACTGCCTCTAAAGCTCAGGGGGCTGGCAACAATGGTGGACGTCCTGACAACGAATCTCATACTGGATCCTCGGAGATCCGAAGAAGAGAAGCTCGCAATCGGAGACACGCCATCCCAATATCCTCCGATGACAAACCACATGGCAAAGGCCCGCAGAGAAACCCATCGCCACCCCGCAAGAATTACCCTGCTTGCGAATACCAACAAGCCACTGCCGCTCCTCACCATAAGACCAACATGCCGCCACCAAAGCATAAGATGTTCGAAGTCCCCAAGGGAGGAATCGTCATACGCGACAATGATGGCAAACGAGGACGAAGCCGTGACGCTGGACGCAGAGACGATTTGCCACGACGGGAAAACAGCAGGGATGGCGGATCCAAGAGAAGGGACCGGTCTCGCCATGACGATGATTGCTACTCGGTGATGGCGCCAGAAAAGAGCTGTGGCGTTTGTTGACGTGGGAGCAGTAAGTCCTTGTGCGTGGTGAATGACCAGCCCGTTGGGAACCCCAAGAGGAAGGTATGATGAATATAGCGGCTAGTTTTCCCTCAGTTAAGAAACCAAGGTTTATCGATCAGGAGAGGAGAGACGGCGACGACTGAAGGTGTTATGGAACCTGCACACACACAGACAAATACTTTGCTCCCAACTTGCGATGAGGTTGTCAATCTCACCGGTTTGCTTGAAACAAAGGTTATGAGTGTATCGAGTGGAAAACAATAGTAATATGCGAGTAAAGTAAACAGTGCGGGAAAAGTAAACAGGTGATTGCAATATGATTAAAATAGGACCGGGGTCCACAGTTCACTAGTGGTGTCTCTCCATAGATAAAATAACATGCTGGGTAAACAAATTACAGTTGGGCAATTGATAGAATAAAGATAACGTGATATGTCAAGAAGATCACTATGAGATTTACTCTGGGCATTACAACAAAATACATAGACCGCCATCCAACTGCATCTATGACTAATAATCCACCCCCAGGGATATCAATCCGAACACCCCGAAAGTATTAAGTTGCGAACAACAGATAATTGCATTAAGCAAAGTGTGTAATGTAAACAAAGCATATGCCCTTGAGCATATGAATGTTGTTTTCTCCCTAGTAGCAACAGCACATCTACCACCTTAGAGGTTTCTGTCACTCCCCCAGGTGAAATAGAGGCATGAACCCACTATCGAGCATAAATACCCCCTCTTGGAGTCACTAGCAACTACTCGGCCAAGATAGCTACTAACAACGGAGAGCATGCAAGATCATAAACAACATAGAGATAACAAAAGACATAATTCAGTACAGCAACTTAATCATAAACACCAGTATTCATCGGATCCCAACAAACCATCATAGAATTACATAACGGTGATCTCAATCATGTAGGGCAGCTCATGAGATCTAAACATGAAGCACATGGTGGAGAAGACAACCATCTAGCTACTGCTATGGACCCATAGTCCAAGGTAGACTACTCACTCATCGCTCCGGAGGCAAGCATGGCGATGAAGAAGACCTCCGGTGGCGATTCCCCTCTCCGGCAGGGTGCCGGGAAGAGCTTCTGGACCCTCCCAATCTTCGGGTCGATAGCGGCGGCGGATCGCGATGTGTTCTGGAAAACTGATCGGGCCCTTAGGTTTTTCTCGTCAGGGGGTATATATAGACGAAGGGACGATGTCAGAGGAGAGACCAGGCGTCCTCACACAGGGGTGGCGCGGCCAGGGGTAGGGCCGCGCCGCCCCCTTGTGTGGGGCCCTGGTGGCCCCCCTCCGTCAGGTCTTCGGATGTTTGGGAGCTTCCCCTTAAAATATAACTTCAGGAACTTGTTTCGTCCAATTCTGAGAATATTTCCTGTGTATCACTTCTGAAACACAAAAACAGCAGAAAACAGGAAACTGGCACTGTGGCACTTGTTAATAGGTTAGTTCCTGAAAATGCATAAAAATTCCACTAAGTGTAACGAAACAATAGGCAAATGGTGTAAAAACAAGCATGGAGCATCAAAAATTATAGATACGTTTGAGACGTATCAAGCATCCCCAAGCTTAACTCCTGCTCGTCCTCGAGTAGGTAAGTGATAACAAAAGAATAATTTTTGAGGTGACATGCACCTACACAATCTTGATCATATATATAAGCATTGATGAGCTGGGATCAATAGAACTTAAACATGGGCATGAAAGATATAATCATGACAATAAGAATCTTAGCAACCATGTTGTAAACATGTAAATGAACAAAAACAAAAGATCATGATAATGAAACAATGAAAGTCAAACGTGTGTTCAAATCATAAGGAAAAACATACAAAAGGTTTTCAGCTTGTCCTTCAAAGAGAGCAAAACATAAATGCATAGGACACCTCAAAGTTTAAGAGGGCGACTAGATACAAATAATTTAAGAACAAGTGAAACCAATCATCATGAGTCAATCAATGAACTTTGGGACAATGCATATCACACTAAGAATGACAACTATGCTCTCTTAATGGTGCATAAAGAAAGAAGGTGGTGACTCAACATAAAAGTAAAAGAAAGGCCCTTCGCAGAGGGAAGCAGTGATTGAGCATATGCTAGAGCTTTTCATTTGTAAAACAGAGATAAAACTTGGGTTTTGAGAGGTGGTTGCTTTTGTCAACGACTGGCAATGGGGTTCTTACTATCTTCCATACAAAAATAAAGCAAGTTTTTGAGAGAGAGATTGGCACTTTTGTCCTCTTTTTATAAAACTTGGCACTCCTCCCCACCTTTTCCTTTCACATACCATGGCTAACCGATTCCATCGGGTGCCCACCAACATTCACATTCTTTGGAAGAGTGCCTTTTTCTAAAAAAATTCTTTTTTTTTCTTTTTGGAATAAGCAATATGGAAGATAGCAAATCCGACCACTACGTCCCCATGAGCTGAAAACAGTGTCACAAAACCAGAAGTATTTTGAAGGTTTTGAAAGGTAGCACATGAGCATTTACTTTGGAATGGCTTACAAATACCATGCATAGGAATTTATAGTGGACACAATGGCAAACTTGGCTTTTAGGAGTTGGATGCACGAGTAGAGCTCATACTCAGTACAAGGTGAGGGCTAGCAAAAGACTGGGAGCGACCGACTAAGAGAGCAGTAATGGCCATAATCATGCAAAGCGACAAAGCGACATTAAAAGAAGCATAAGATGGCATCAAAAGTCAAAAACTAAATGATCATGAAGGCTAATGGCGACTTTGTAAGAGTCTAACATGTGTGAGCATGCGCCAAGTCAACCCAAATAAAGCATCATGGAGAAAACCAAAATAATGCTTCCATACAATAAGAACAACGCATGATTTTTTCAAAGGCTCATTAAGCAATCTCAGTTATTTGAGACAAGTCATGCTACAGCAAAACCACTAAGCATACTATCAAAATGACATCAAGCATGACATGAAAAAGCCTAAGCCGCAGTCTACACAAGCTCCTTCTTGTACCACTATTTTGCACAAAGCTTTTTCTCTTTTCCAACACCATATGAAATTTTTATAAACACCTCTTTTGATGAAAACCAATAAAGATCAGAGGCAAAAATACACCTTGATGAAAAGATATGACAAGATCTGAATGCATATCAAGGTGAAATCGAAAACCAAAAGCAGTAGCAGAAAAAGTAGAATGCTCGATTTTGAATAAGAGTGAAAACTAGAGCATTCTTTGCAAATGAAAACGAGTACATCTCCTCCAAAGGAAATTTGTTGGGGTCCAACCATTTATTGCAGCAAACAAACAAACTAAACAAACTAAGAAAACTAAAACAATTGACGCTCCAAGAAGAACACATAATGCATGCAGCAAAAAAAATATAGTGTTTTGAAAGGTGACCTGATTTTTGCCGATGAAGAGGGGGTGCCTCGGGGACATCCCCAAGCTTTGATGCTTGTACTTCTTGGATATTTCTTGGGGTGATGCATGGGCATCCCCAAGCTTGAGCTTTTGTCCATTCTTCAACTCATCTCATCATTCTCCAATCCCTACACTTGAAAACTTCCTTCATACAAAACTAAACACAATTCTATTAGCAACATTAGTGTAAGCATGAAATATATTCAACCTCTTTTAGCTTCAGGTTTAAACTCAAAACCACCACATATAAAGTATATACTACTGTAGCAACTTCCCAAAAAGTTCCATGATCAAAAAGAACTCAAAAGAAAGCGATAAAGTGGCAAAAACAAATATTGGCAGAAATCTGTCAAAACAGAACAGCTGACAAAGGACGAATTTTTGATGGATTTTCTGTTGCTCAAATCAAAAAGTGTTCAACTAAGAAAAGTTTGGATATAACCTGGGGCATATGCACAAGAAATCGCAGGTCCAAAAGATAAACAGAGAATTTATACGAATTTTTACGGTGCAGCACCGAAAACAGTTTCAGGACAGCAATATCCCCAAATTTTTACCTCGCTCAAATTAGAGGCTTCTCTTGGCACAAAAACGAAATAAACAAGATAAGGAGCGGTCATTACAGTAGTAATGACTTCCAAGACTCAAATAAAAGAAAAAGTACTGAAAAGTAAACATTGGGTTATCTCCCAAGAGTGCTTTTCTTTAACGCCTTTGAGCTAGGCGCAGAAAATTGCGAATCAAGTAATATCAGAAGAAACATTAAGCTCATAATTTGCTCTAAGAATAGAGTCAAAAAGTAATTTCTTTCTTTTACTAGGGAAGTGTTCCATACCTTTCTTTAGTGGGAATTGATACTTGATAGTGCCTTCCCTCCGTCAATGATAGCACCTACAGTTCGAAGAAAGGGTCTTCCCAAAATAATAGGACATGAAGCATGGCATTCAACGTCCATAACAAGAAAATCAACGGGAACAAGGTTATTGTTAACCACAATAAGAACATCATTAATCCTTCCCAAAGGTTTTTTCTTAGCAACATCAGCAATAGGAACATCAAAATAACACTTTTCCAGTGGTGGTAAATCAAGCATGTCGTAAATCTTTCTAGGCATGATAGAAATACTAGCACCTAGATCACATAAAGCATGGCAATCATAACCATTAACATGCATATCAATGATGGGTTCCCAACCATCTTCTAACTTCTTGGGAACAGAGGCTTTTTGCTTCAACTTTTCATCCTTGATCTTTATAAGAGCATTGGTAATATGCTTAGTAAAAGCAATATTTAAGGAACTAGCATTGGGAGTCAAAGCAAGCTTTTGCAAGAACAAAATAACTTCAGATATATTGCAGCCATCAACATCAAAATCATTAAAACAAATAGAGCTATCATCTCCCACACTCCGAAAAATTTCAGCACTCTTTTGAGAAAAAGTTTTGGCAGTTTTAGGCTTTTTAACACAAGGAGTGGGAGTTTTCTCTTCACCAATCAAAGTAAGAGGGTTGCTATCAGTAGGAGCAACATCATTAGAGGTAGTAATGGTACATACCTTGGTCTCTCTAGCCATCTCATCTTCTCTTTCCCACATGGCATGCAATTCCACTAACAATCTAATATTTTCATCAATTCCAACTTGGATAGCATTAGCGGAAGCAACAACATTGCTCACTTTCACATCATTAGGAAACACTTTTAATTTCAGAAGTTCAACATCATGAGCAAGGCTATCAACTTTAGAAGCAAGAATATCAATTTTGCCTAACTTTTCCTCAACAGACTTATTAAAAGCAGTTTGCTTACCGATGAAGTCCTTGAGCATTACCTCAAGCTCGGAGGGCGCGGCCCTAGTGTTGTTGTAGGAATTACCATAAGAATTACTATAAGAATTACCATAACCATTACCATTGGTAGAAGGATACGGCCTATAATTGTTACTAGCAAAATTGTTCCTATAAGCATTGTTGTTAAAATTATTGTTTCTAATGAAATTCACATCAACTTGCTCTTCTTGAGCAACCAAAGAGGCCAAAGGAACATTATTAGGATCAACATGAGTCCTATCAATAGCAAGCATAGCCATAATTGTATCAATCTTATCATTCAAGGAAGAGGTTTCCTCAACAGAATTTACCTTCTTACCTTGTGGAGCTCTCTCGGTGTGCCATTCGGAATAATTTACCATCATGTTGTCGAGTAACTTTGATGCGGCGCCCAAGGTAAGGGTCATAAAAGTGCCTCCAGCAGCTGAATCCAGTAGGTTCCTTGAAGAAAAATTTAGTCCTGCATAAAAAGTTTGGATAATCATCCAAGTAGTCAGTCCATGAGTGGGGCAATTCTTTATCATAGCTTTCATTCTTTCCCAAGCCTGAGCAACATGTTCATTATCAAACTGAGTAAACTTCATAATATTGCTGCGCAAAGCTATAATCTTAGCAGGAGGATAGTATCTACCAATAAAAGCATCCTTACACTTAGCCCATGAATCAATACTATTCTTAGTCAAAGACAGCAACCAATCTTTAGCTTTTCCTCTCAAAGAAAAAGGAAACAGCTTGAGCTTAATAAAATCACTATCAACATCTTTGTATTTCTGCATCTCACATAGCTCAACAAAATTGTTGAGATGAGCTGCAGCATCTTCAGTACTAGCACCAGAAAATTGCTCTTTCATAACAAGGTTCAATAAAGCAGGCTTAATCTCATAAAAGTTTGTAGCAGTAGCAGGTGGTGCAATAGGAGTGCAGATAAAATCACTATTGTTCGTGCTAGTAAAGTCACACAACTTGGTATTTTCAGGAGTACCCATTTCAGCAAAACGAAAGTAAACAAGTAAAAACAGCTACCAAGGATTCAAATTTTTTTTGGGTTTTTGATAAAAAGCAATGCAGGTAAAATAAATAAAGTAAAGCAAAACAATAACAAAGTAAAGAATGTGTGTGCAAAAACTCCCCTCGCAGAAGTCTTCTCTTCCTCCCCGGCAATGGCGCCAGAAAAGAAGCTGCTACTCGGTGATGGCGCCAGAAAAGAGCTGTGGCGTTTGTTGACGTGGGAGCAGTAAGTCCTTGTGCGTGGTGAATGACCAGCCCGTTGGGAACCCCAAGAGGAAGGTATGATGAATATAGCGGCTAGTTTTCCCTCAGTTAAGAAACCAAGGTTTATCGATCAGGAGAGGAGAGACGGCGATGACTGAAGGTGTTATGGAACCTGCACACACACAGACAAATACTTTGCTCCCAACTTGCGATGAGGTTGTCAATCTCACCGGTTTGCTTGAAACAAAGGTTATGAGTGTATCGAGTGGAAAACAATAGTAATATGCGAGTAAAGTAAACAGTGCAGGAAAAGTAAACAGGTGATTGCAATATGATTAAAATAGGACCGGGGTCCACAGTTCACTAGTGGTGTCTCTCCATAGATAAAATAACATGCTGGGTAAACAAATTACAGTTGGGCAATTGATAGAATAAAGATAACGTGATATGTCAAGAAGATCACTATGAGATTTACTCTGGGCATTACAACAAAATACATAGACCGCCATCCAACTGCATCTATGACTAATAATCCACCCCCAGGGATATCAATCCGAACACCCCGAAAGTATTAAGTTGCGAACAACAGATAATTGCATTAAGCAAAGTGTGTAATGTAAACAAAGCATATGCCCTTGAGCATATGAATGTTGTTTTCTCCCTAGTAGCAATAGCACATCTACCACCTTAGAGGTTTCTGTCACTCCCCCAGGTGAAATAGAGGCATGAACCCACTATCGAGCATAAATACCCCCTCTTGGAGTCACTAGCAACTACTCGGCCAAGATAGCTACTAACAACGGAGAGCATGCAAGATCATAAACAACATAGAGATAACAAAAGATATAATTCAGTACAGCAACTTAATCATAAACACCAATATTCATTGGATCCCAACAAACCAACATCATAGAATTACATAACGGTGATCTCAATCATGTAGGGCAGCTCATGAGATCTAAACATGAAGCACATGGTGGAGAAGACAACCATCTAGCTACTGCTATGGACCCATAGTCCAAGGTAGACTACTCACTCATCGCTCCGGAGGCAAGCATGGCGATGAAGAAGACCTCCGGTGGCGATTCCCCTCTCCGGCAGGGTGCCGGGAAGAGCTTCTGGACCCTCCCGATCTTCGGGTCAATGGCGGCGGCGGATCGCGATGTGTTCTGGAAAACTGATCGGGCCCTTAGGTTTTTCTCGTCAGGGGGTATATATAGGCGAAGGGACGATGTCAGAGGAGAGACCAGGCGTCCTCACACAGGGGTGGCGCGGCCAGGGGTAGGGCCGCGCCGCCCCCTTGTGTGGGGCCCTGGTGGCCCCCCTCCGTCAGGTCTTTGGATGTTTGGGAGCTTCCCCTTAAAATATGACTTCAGGAACTTGTTTCGGCCAATTCCGAGAATATTTCCTGTGTATCACTTCTGAAACACAAAAACAGCAGAAAACAGGAAACTGGCACTGTGGCACTTGTTAATAGGTTAGTTCCTGAAAATGCATAAAAATGCCACTAAGTGTAACGAAACAATAGGCAAATGGTGTAAAAACAAGCATGGAGCATCAAAAATTATAGATACGTTTGAGACGTATCAATGATGCGCATCGCGGCAGCTATAAAGACAAGCATCGTTCCACTCGCCGTCACGATGGCAAAGGGCAAGGCTCCCGCCGCCATGACGACGATCCATCTCCACGAAGAACAGAAGGAAGCCGTCGTAGCTGCAAAGATCAGTCGCAGGACGGCGAGAGTAAAAGACGGCGTGACCCTTCGCCATCCCCACCAGGGAGCCCCCATGGCAGCGGCGGTGGTGGCGGCGGGCCAGCAAGATCGCGCAACTCTCGCAAGGATCCGCCAGACCAGAAGCCCTACGACGCCCGTACCCATCTAAACGAGATAGCCAAGTCTCAAACGACCTTCTTCCTCGGCCCAAAGTGCTTTGGACAACGGATTCGTGATGAGCCCATCCCGTATGGGTTCAAAATCGAGAAAAATATCCGCCAGTACAATGGAGTCGATAGGCCTTTGACTTGGCCACAAGATTACTTCAATGCAGTACAATTCGCCGGGGGATCTCCCAATGTTGTTGTCCGCTATTTGCCCCTGATGCTATCCGGCACCGCGAGGTAGTGGATAAATGACTTGGCAGAAAACTCTATCCAAACCTGGTTCGATATGCAAACTGCGTTCATCAAAAATTTCGAGGGAACTTACAAGAGACCCCACAACATTGGTGACCTCCAACGGTGTCAACGAGCCGACGACGAGACTTCCCGAACTTTCCTCGCGCGATGGCTGGATATGAAGAACTCCTGTGAAGGGGTTACTAACGAATCCGCCATCCTCGCGTTTATTGACAGTTTGGAAAGAGGCCAACTGCTCCGCCATCGCCTATTGCGGGAAAGGAACGAAGGGAAACTGACCCTAAATTCCATGATCACCATCGCAAGCAACTACGCGGCCACCGACGACGATGCCCACGAATCTCTGAAGGCTTCTGCCATCTAGAACACTGGAAAGTGGAATAGCAGCAATAAACGGAAGAATCCGCCAGAAGAGCCCCAGGCTCCGGACATGGTGGCCACAACCTTCGCTGACAAGGGTCAAAGCAGCCAGCGCAGTAGAGGACGCGGAGGTAGCGGTGGCCAGCCACGGAATTCTGCCACTCCCGCTTCGGCGCCATCCGCCCCGGTGTCTTACGACGAATACCGCGATATGCCGTGTTTTGCCCATCGTGACACCTCGGGAAAGTGCAACCACACCAACCGGAACTGCAAGTTTGTCAACGACCTCAAGGCGGATCAAGAAGCTGGCTTCAAGCGCAGCCGGCGACAACGGCCTCGTGGCAAAGGAAAAGCGGACAAAGATAAAGAGTCCAGGGATGGCAGCGATATGGACGAAGACCCTGCGCCCAAACCCGCCGAAAAGGCAGAGGGTGGTGCTGGCAAGGGTAACCCAATCAAGGACAAAAAAGGTGCCTTTCACACATTCCTTGGACCCCCCACGGCTAAGGCACATAGAGCTGCTATGCGCTCCCTTAATGCCACCGTGCCAAAAATCCGCCAGTACGTCCGATGGTCTGAAGTACCGGTGCACTGGAGCCGCGATGATCATCCAGAGCATATCCCAGATGGATATTACGCCATGGTGGTATGCCCTGTAATCCATGGCTATGAGTTCTCCAAATGCTTAATGGATGGCGGCAGCAGCTTGAACATCATGTACGTGGAAACTTTGACAAAGCTCGGCCTCACCAAGACCCAACTCCGCCATAGCGCGGTCACCTTTTATGGGGTGGTTCCTGGTCGCCAGGCCAAGTCCCTCGGGTCCATCACACTCAAGGTTGCCTTCGGTAGTGAGGATAACTACAGAGAAGAGCCTATAACCTTTGAAGTTGTCCCATTCAAAAGCACTTACCACGTAATCTTCGGGCGCCCCGCCTTCCACAGCTTCCATGCAAGGCCATGCTACATCTACAATCAACTGAAGATGCCAGGACCGGATGGCATAATCACCGTTTATGGCAGCTTCAGAAAGGCAAAGGAGTGCGAGGAAGGAGAAGCCGCCTTCGCAGAAGCAGTGTTCTTCGGCGAGGAGTTCAAAGAAATCCACGCCGCTACGGACCCCGCGGAGATGCCGGCATCCAAGCAGGAGGTTTCCGCCTCCCCGCCCACCTTCAAGCCTACAGTCGATACAAAACAGGTGGAACTTGTCGCTGGCGATGCCGCCAAGACCACCGCCATTGGGACGAATTTGTCCCCCAAATAGGAAAGCGCGCTCATCGAGTTCCTCCGTGAGAACCAGGACATCTTCGCATGGCAGCCATCTGACATGACGGGGGTACCCAGGAAACTCGCCGAGCACGCCCTGTAGATAATTCCTGGCTCAAAGCCTGTAAGACAAGCCATGAGACGCTTCGGCGATGAAAAGCGTCGCGCCATAGCAAAGGAGATTTCCAAGCTGTTGAAAGCAGGCTTCATCAAGGAAGTGATACATACCAAGTGGGTGGCGAATCCAGTGCTAGTTCCTAAGAAAAACACAAAAGTTCTGCGCATGTGTGTAGATTACACTGGCCTGAACAAAGCATGTCCAAAAGACCCTTTTCCCTTGCCTCACATTGACCAAGTCATTGACTTGACGGCGGGATCGGAGCTACTGTGTTTCTTAGATGCCTACTCCGGATACCACCAGATCAAGATGAAAAAGTCCGATCAGCTCGCTACGTCGTTCGTAATACCTTATGGCACATATTGCTATGTCACAATGCCATTCGGTCTAAAAAACGTAGGAGCAACGTATCAGTGCACTATGCAAAAGTGCCTGGCGGATCAAATCGGACGGAACATCCACGCATACGTGGACGACATCGCAGTTATGTCTAAGAAGCAAGATGGCCTTATAGCGGATTTGCAAGAGACCTTCGATAATCTCAGGAAGTATAACATGATGCTTAACCCGACGAAGTGCGTCTTCGGGGTCCCAGCTGGACAACTCCTAGGATTCATCGTCTCCCACCGCAGAATTGAGGTCAACCCGGAGAAGATCAAGGCAATCCTCGACATCTCCCGGCCCATCGACCTAAAAGACATACAGCGACTCACAGGCTGCGTGGCAGTAGTGAGCAGATTCATCAGTCGTCTTGGCGAGAAGGCTTTGCCACTCTACAAGCTGATGAAAAAATCAGACAAATTCGTCTGGACCGATGAGGCAGACGCTGCGCTCAAGGATCTGAAGAAAGTGCTATCCACTGCACCAGTCCTAGCAGCTCCCGAAGACCAGGAACCCATGTTGTTATACATGGCGGCAACCAACAGGGTAGTCAGCATCGTCATGGTGGTAGAACGTAAGGAAGAAGCGCAAGAGTATGGCGTACAGCGACCAGTCTACTATGTCAGTGAGGTCCTGACGGAATCCAAGCAGCGCTACCCTCACTACCAAAAATTGGCATACGGAGTTTTCCTAGCTTCTCGTAAGTTAAGGCATTACTTCTATGACCATAAGATCACAGTGGTGAGCAAAGCCCCACTGAAGGACATCATCAACAACAGCGACGCAATAGGACGAGTTGTGAAGTGGGGCATTGAATTGGCCTCTTTTGACATCGACTACAAGCCTCGCACCGCCATCAAGTCGCAGGCTTTGGCGGAATTTATGGCGGATTGGAAAGAAGCGCAGGAGACTACGCCAGTCCCAGAACCAGAGCATTGGGTGATGCACTTTGATGGCTCAAAGTTGCTACATGGCTCGGGGGCTGGAGTGACGCTCAAATCTCCTGAGGGAGATGAGTTAAGCTACGTGCTCCAGATCCACTTCCCCACCACCAACAACATCGCGGAATATGAAGCGCTACTACATGGGCTACGTGTCGCAAAGGAGATCGGCGTACAACACATCATGTGCTGTGGAGACTCTGACCTTGTGGCTCAACAGGTGGCTGGCACATATAAAGCTCGGAACGAAGTAATGGTGGCATACAGAGATGAAGTGGACGAGATGGCCAAAATTTTCCTCGGCTACGACATAAAACATGTACAGCGAGAAGATAACATGGCGGCCGATACCTTGTCCAAACTGGGATCCAGCCGTAAGGCAGTTCCGCCAGGCGTATTCCTCGAGCATCTGCGCGTACCATCAGTTAAGATGGTGGATCCAGAAAATCTGGAGATAGCGAGCTCCCCTGTTATGGCGGTTTTGCCTAGCAATCTGCCATGGGCAGAGCCCTACCTGGAATACCTGACGAACAAGAAGCTTCCCGAAGACGAAGTCCAAAAAAGACAAATCGAGCATAGAGTCAAAGCGTACACCATCATAGATGGCCAACTCTACAAACGAAGCACCTCGGGAGTTTTCATGAAGTGCATATCCCAAGTGGATGGAATTGAAATACTAAGAGAGATCCATGAAGGCGAATGTGGGCATCACGCTGCCGCCAGATCCCTAGTAGCTAAAGCATTCCGCCATGGGTTCTACTGGCCAACAGCCAAGGCAGATGCAGACCGCATTGTGGAGCTCTGCCATGGTTGCCAGATGTACTCCAAGCAAACCCATATGCCCGCCACAGCACTGCATACGATCCCTATAACTTGGCCTTTCGCAGTCTTGGGGCTGGACATGGTGGGTCCGCTAAAAACAGCACCTTCGGGATTTACGCACCTTTTGGTAGCGGTAGACAAATTCACGAAGTGGGTGGAAGCTAAGCCCATCAGAAAACTTGATGGCAAAACCGCCCTAAAGTTTGTCAAGGACATTGTGGTCAGATTCGGCATCCCACATAGCATCATCACCGATAATGGCACAAACTTGTCTCAGGGAGAAGTTGAAGAATACTGCCATCACAACGGAATCCGCCTTGACCTAGCATCTGTGGCACATCCACAGTCTAATGGCCAAGTTGAGCGGACCAACGGACTAATCATGTCAGGGATCAAGCCACGCCTAGAAGCACCGCTACATAGAGCAGCTGGAGCCTGGGCAGAGGAGTTGCCATCTGTACTGTGGAGTCTACGGACCACGCCAAACAGATCAACCGGCCTCACCCCTTTCTTCTTAGTCTACGGAGCAGAGGCAATCTTGCCAAGTGATGTTCAGTACGATTCTCCAAGAGTCAAGGCCTACAAGGAAGAAGATGCAGAAGCATCCAGACAATTATCTGTGGATCTGCTGGAAGAAGAGCGTGACCTAGCAGCCCAAAGATCCGCCATCTACCAGCAGAATCTCCGCCGCTATCACAGTAGGCGAGTTCGCCAACGCTCGTTTAAGGAAGGTGACCTGGTGCTATGCCTCAAACAGCAGAAGTCCCACAAGCTATCCCTGCCTTGGGAAGGACCCTTCGTCATCAGCAAAGCTCTACTGAATGGTTCCTACTACCTCGTTGATATTCGCGAGCTAGATAAGCGACCAAGTAAGAAGCGCAAACGAAGAGACCCTGACGATATCTACGACGAGACAGATTGTCCATGGAACATCGCACAGCTACGTCCTTTCTACACTTAGCACTTTTCTAGCTATGTAATAGGCACCTCTATATGATCAATGAAATAAAGCATTTGGTTCACTCTTGATTTTATCTGTGTCTTTTACCTCCTTTATTGTTCATTTAGATCGTATAGAACCTTTTGCGCAATTGTGCTTTGCACTTGCGTCTCTTTTAAATCCGCCATAAGCGATCCGCGTAGCTTTTTTATGTTTTGATCTTTATTCGATGTTCTCTGTGTGGATTCCAGAGTAGTGACTTTTTGACGATCTAAGCCGCCATCTGCTCAGGGTTCTGGATGGTTGCTATTAAGTATCGTCGCCCTAGCAGATTGTTTGTGCGAAGATTTCGCCATCTCACGAAAAGTCAAGCACAGAGAGCCGGATGGCGGATCGCATAATCCTACGCGTGATAATTTTTCAAAGTGTTGTTTTTTGGGCATGGCAAAAAACTGCAAGTTGCATAAAACTAGGCCTGGTAGTTTCTTCGCGCAACTAAACCACTTCATAAAAAAACAAGCTGCAAAAGTTCACAAGCATTCCACTGATCCGCCACAAGCAGATCAGTCACAGTGCAAACACATCACATACAGTTTAAGTTTAAATTACAGACCCACTCAGGGGCCGAATTGATGCAAAGTATTTTTTCCTGCCATATTGCAGGGCACATCTCAAGAGGATGGCGGAACCTTGGAAGACACCTCATCACCGCCATCACCACCTGCTGTAGCCGTGGAGGCTGATGCCGAAGCCTAGCTTGGCGACCCTGGCAGCTCGTATGCTTCATAGTATACGTTCAACTGAGTGCCAAGGGCGCACAGTTGATAGTATCCAAGCACGCTCTGCCGGATGGCGGCCTCGTCCACCGGTGCGCCGTCCTCGCCGCTCTCAGGGATGCCGGAGGTGAGCTGGTCCAGGTCCATCTCGGGATAGTGGGCCTTCGCCAAGGTTAGCGCTGTCCTGGCACCACCCCGAGCAGAGGACAGCTTCCAGTCCGCCACCAGCCCTGGCACCAGCAGCAGCTTCTGTGTGAGCGCGATGGCGGAAAGGTTGGAAGAACCCGCTATCTGCAGGCTCCCGCACGCTTGGCGACCAGTGCTGAGAAGGCCATCAAGCTCCTTCCTCGCTGCGTCGGTGGCCATGCGCAAGCCCTCAGTGGTGTCCATCTCGCTTTGCCCCAAGGAAGCTGCATGGCGGAAAGAAGAAGATGCGTCACGGACTGCATAGCAAAAATTGAAAAACAAGTTATAAGAAGTGGTACCTAGCAAGTTGTCTTGGAAGTGATGGAGGAGCTCATTAAAGCCTTCACGCCGCTTCTCAAAATCAGCGGCGGCTTTGCGGAGGTCCGCTATCTCCTTGTCCTTCTTCTTGCCCTGGTTCTCCTGGTCCTTCAGCTGCCTCTCGAGGGTGGCGTTTTCGGCCAGTGATTTTTGGAGCTGTTGATTCAGCCCGTCCATCGCAATGGCATGGCCCTTCTCCACCCCCTCAAGTGTGGACTTAAGCTTGGCAGCATATGCATGGCGTAATTTTGTCAGCTCAGCATTTGATTGAATAAGCATAAAGGAAAGGAAACTTAAGGTTAAGTACCGCTATTCTCAAGTTGCTGCTGCAAATCCGCCACAAGAGCGCTTTTGGCTGCCAGCTCCTTCTCCTGCGAGCTGACAACCTGGACCAGGTCTTCCACCACTTTCTTGTAATTCTGGCAAAACAAAACTGAAGTGTTAGTCACTCTTAGAGCTTTATGCCGGATGCGAATCCGCCATAACGCTCGGGGGCTACTCACGATAATTTTTTAGTCACTCTTAGAGCATCATGATGGAAGGATTATCTGCCATGATGCTCGGGGGCTACTTATGCTGATTTTTTGTCTTCTAAGAGCTTCATGCCAGATAATAATCTGCTATAACGCTCAGGGGCTACTCGGTGTGAAATTTAAGTTCGTTCTCTATAGAGCACTGTGTGAACTACCAGCGCTCGGGGGCTGTACTATTCAAAAACTTGCAGAAGTCACTCTTGAAGCCCCATAATGGATTTTTTACAAATCCGCCATGGCACTCGGGGGCTACTGGGAGTACATACCTTCTTCATAGTCGATGTTTTCTCAACAAAAGCGGCAATGCCGCTGGACAGCTGGTTGCTGGCATCTTCCTGGCTAGAAATAAGATTGACGACCTCAAGTTGCTTTTGTCTCCAGTATAGGCTGCCTCCAGACGGAGTATCCGCCACTTGACCCTGAGAGCCAGAAGCCTTTTCGCTTTGGACGACATCATTAGCCGCAGCTTCAGTCGTTGGGTTGATTTCAGGCATTGGGTCAAACTGACCACCAGCATCCTCCATATCAATATCGATACGAACAGAGGGAGTTGGTGCATCAGGGGTGAGCGGGATAGTCGCAGGGGAGGGCTTGGTTCGCTTGGAGGACGGCTCCTTGACAGTAGGCTTCTTTCTTCTAAGAGAAAAGGGATTAGAAATGGAAAGCAGCAAAACAATGAAAAAGGGTGTCCAAAGATTACCTTGATTTGGGCAGATTGATGGTAGCGGTACTTTCGGATGGCGTTTCTAACTCCGCCCTGCGTTGAGCTTCGAAACGACGGGAATATGCAGATTTCCCGCCACCACCATGAGTTTTTCCGCTACCAGCCCGTTTCTTGGGAGCTACCTTATCCTGGGTCGTATGGGCTGTATCTTCAACATTCCCCGCCATCTCCTCCTTGTTTCCGCTAGAATGAACAACTTCTTCCTTAGCGGCAGATTTGAGGTTGGAACGGCGAAGGGGATAGGCAAAGTGAGCAGGACCAAGCGATTTGAGCTGATAAGAAGAAAAATATTATGAAATGTCAAAGTATCAAAAGGTATGATGGCGGAATGGGAACTTACCAAAGGGCAGCTGCCATTCTCGAACATAGCCATACCAAACTTCAAGGGCTTCTTCCTAGGAGACTTCATCAAGGAACGAATGCGCTTCTCGACAATTTTAGGATCCAGCTCCTGGTCTAAACAACGCATGCCATCATATGCACCAATATACTCGTGCATCAGGCGATCGCGGTGTTGCAGTGGCTGGATCCGCCGGGATATCCAGCAGTTGATGGTGTCGATCCCCCTCAAGCCATCCACAGATAGCTTGGCAATCCGCCGAGCCAAGAGCTTGACATAGGGAGTGGCAGACTCATCGTTGACAGCTGTCCAGGAGTCACGAGATTCAGCAGGGACATTCTTAAAGGGGGGAAGACCGCGGGCTTGAGATGGCGCAGGCTTGTCCGCCATATAGAACCAGGACCCTCTCCATCCTATGGCGGAATCCAGTGGCATGATGAAGGGGTATTCTTTCGACCTTCATGGAAGAAAGCAAACTGTCCCGCAGGTTCGAAGAGATCCATCATCTTCATAATTGGGCCACACAGAGAAGAAAAGTTGGAAGAGGTCCACCCTGGGGTGGATCCCAAGGTATCCCTCGCATAAAGCTGCGTAACCCGCCACAGACACCAAGCTGTTTGGTGATATGTGGTGGAGCTGCAGTCCATAGTACTTCAGAAGATTCGTGAAGAAAAGAGATGGAGGCATACTGAGACCCCTCTCCACATGGAATTTGAGCATCACGAGCTCGGAGGGGTTAGGAAGAGGCACTGGGGCCTTGAAGTCAGTCCGCCATCTGGATTCAGCTTGAGGAGCCACGGTGCCCTCGCTTTCCATGACCTTGACGTCAGAATCCTTAACATCGGATTTTTGCCAATACCCGTGAAGGTTCTGAGGAATTTGTTCCTCCTCGTCCTCAGCATCTTCCTCCTCAGCATCGCCATCTGCTTCCTTATCCGCAGGATCATCCGGATTTGTACCCGCCATCTCCTCTTCGGCTTCAGACAGGTTGTCCTCTGGGTCCAAATCCGCCATCTCTGGATGCTCTCCCTGGATTGATTGTTGTAGAGGGGAATATTCCTCCTCAGCATCAGAATGGTGGCGGACCGGTGATCCGGAGTTCATGGCGCCGGGCAAGAACTTGAGTGAAATGGTCCGGCGGAAACAGCTACCGGCGGTGAGGTTTTCCGCGGTGGCTCGCCGGAGATAGCGAAGCTCTCGTGGCGACGCTGAAGAGAGAGAAAGCGACAGGAGTGAATGAGGGGTGACCGGCCGGGGGTGAGAGGCCGGGGTATATATAGACCCCGGGTCTCGAGATTCGTGCCCACCATCACCACCGCTCATCCTAATCGCAGAAACCCTAATCTGGTGACACGTGTCCAAGGGTAAAAAAGTAACTTGGTGAATCTTGCCCTAGAAGGAACTGTGTGCCGAAATTTACGGCGGATTTCAACGGTATGATCCAACGGATCCCAAAAATCTCGCTAAGATAACTACGTCGCTTGATCCGTTATTTACGGCGGATTGATAGATGGAAGAAGGAACATCAAGATGACCGCTATCCCAGCAAAGAAGAGCTATGGCGGAAATAACCTATCAAGAACAAGCGTGGCGGATGTAGATGGCAATCTTGAAGTTACCTGGGGGCTACTGTTGGGGATATACCAAATAGGTATACCAGCAACATAGTCCTAAATCAGCAAGCCAGGGTGGCCCATCAGGGGTGGTATGGCGGATTCGCCATACCGGGCGGCCCAGTTGCTGAAGTTGCCACGACGGTACTGGACGCAGGCGCTTATGGCAGATCCAAAGACAGGCCCATGGCGGATTGCTGATGACAGGCCCATGGCGGGTTCGGTGACGGCCCATGGCGGGTGACCTTGCAGCACACGCGAAGGACTTAGTCTAGGACTCCAAGTTGTATCCGCTCCGGTACCAACGTGTAGCCCACGCCAGGCGCCTTTATAAGCCCGGCGTGGAGCAGCCCTTGAGGCAATAGACCAATCTTACGGCCGATCGCATAGCGAAACAGCCAACCTCATCATTGTAATCGAGCACTTGTTGCCATATAGTGAATTATAGCAGCACGTAGGGTCTCGCCACCGTTGCGGGATCCGAAGCTGGGTAAACTCGTGCTACCACCGTCCTGGATCGCTCCTCTGTGTTCACCCCCTTCCACAAACCGCCATACCCCTACCTCTATGGCAGATCTGTTGATGAAACCACGACATTTAGATAAAGAGGGCTCGTGCCCCGGTTTCATTGAAACCATACCACGAGTTTTTACAGCGCTTACAGGGAATAGAACAGGTTCAGCTGGCTACCCAGCACTTACCCCCAACCACAGACAAGTTCTAGATTATTACAGCAGGGGCCAAAATGATGAATAGAAGCTACCCAAACAAAAAGCAACCAGCATCTACCACAGGAAGAGCAAATCTACTGCTGAAGGAACTTCAAGATCATCTCCCTGCAAGCGGCTGCCTCCGGCCCAGAGCTGTCTGAAATACGAATCGCCAAAGAGAAGTCAAAGTTGGGCAGCTCGTACATCTTCACCAAGCTATGCGGAGTAGCTCCCTTCGTTTTACGTCGAGCAAACGAGCTTTTTCCACTAGAATTGCTGAAGCAGCATCCTTGGAGAGAATTCTCCATTGACCGAGATCCGAAGCTATTCGCCCCCAGATCTCTTGTACTCCTGGCCAAGTTTTTCCCTGGAAACAGAGAGCATTACGCAACTTCCAAATAGACCAAAGAGTATCAGTGCAAACTACATTGATAACTGAGTTTTTATTATTGCTAATCCACCATCGAGCGACTGATTCAAAATCAGAGCCAATCGAAATATTCAACAACTCAGAAATCACAGACCAAACAATCTTAGCCACAAAACAATCAAAGAATAAATGATGGCTAGTTTCTGCTTCAGAGCAGAATAAGCAAGAACCATCAGAAACAGGTCTACGTTTGGCAAGATTATCACGAGTCAAAAGCCTATCATTGGCTAACAACCACAGGAACACATGAAGTCTGGGAGGGACATTTAACTTCCAAACAGTAGGAGTATGAACAGGAACCACCCCACGATTATTAACAATGGCATAAAAAGAGCTGACAGAATATTGTCCAGATTCATGGAATTCCCAAACAGGCATATCTTCATCCAGAGATAAAGAAACAGATCTCATGATCTGAATTAGTTCCAGCCATCTTAAGTATACCTCAGGAGAAATAGTTCTCCTAAATGTGAATTTCAAATTCTCTCCATCCCAAGCCTGAGCAACAGTCATCTGCTGCTCATTCACCAGGCAAAACAAATCCCAATATAAAATAGCAACACTACAAGAACCAAACCAAGTGTCACTCCAGAACAGAACTTTTTTCCCATTACCCAACTTCCAACGATATCCCATCCTGGCAGCATTGGCTGCCCAAATGACCCCTTTCCAAAAAAGGGGAACAAGAGTTAGGGCGAGCCCAAAGAATATTAGGACTCAGGTCATATTTAAAGTCTACAATTTTCCTCCAGATTTTATTGGAATCCAGGTGATAACGCCTGATCCAAGAGGCTAGAAGACAGAGATTAAAATCTCTAAGATTCTGAACCCCTAACCCACCAAAATCTTGTTTCATACTAACTAAGTCCCAGTTAGCCAAATGATACTTCTTGTTACCATCCTCATCACTCCAAAGAAAATGAGCCATCTGGGAGTTAATGATTTCAAAGCCCACTTAGGGAACTTAATCACAGCAAGCAGATACATGGGAATACTAGCAATACAAGCTTTGAGCAAGATCAATCTGCTCTGATAGTTAAGCAATTTACCCCTCCAAGCAGAAAATCTCTTAAGGGTTTTATCAACAACTGGTTGGAGATCTTCCTTTCTAAGCTTAGAAAAATGCAGGGGAACCCCTAGGTATTTGAAAGGAAAAGCTCCAACTTTACAACATAAGAATTGAGCAAAGTTATTGGCCTCCTCATGACCAATATTAATAGTCATCAGATCAGATTTGTGGTAATTAATTTTCATGCCAGACATATGCTCAAAACAAGAAAGAAACCACTTCAAATTTCTGGCCATTCTCTCATTATTTTCAAGGAAAAGGATAGTGTCATCAGCATACTGAAGGCTAATGACACCACCTGGGACCACCTGAGGTAAAAGCCCCCGAATGAGACCAGCAGAAGCAGCTTTCGATAACATTTTAGTAAAAACATCAGCCACCAAATTAAACAAGATAGGAGAGCAAGGATCTCCTTGTTTAAGACCTCTACTAGCTTTGAAGTAGGGACCATTAGTATCATTAATCCTAACACAGGAAGATCCACCAACTAGAAAGCTCTGGATCCACCTTCTGATCTTAGGCCCAAACCCCCTGGAAGCTAGCATCTCGTCCAAAAAGGACCAGTTAACTCGATCATAAGCCTTCTCATAATCTAGTTTAAGAACTAGGGCACCAACACCACTAACATGAGCAGCATGGATCAGTTCCTGAGCAGCAACCACACTCTCTAGAATAAATTGACCTTTAATGAAGGCAGTCTGGTTGCACGCAATGATTCTATCACCAATAGGAGAAATCCTGTTAGTAATAGCCTTCGATATAACTTTGAGGCTACAATTCCCCAAACTAATCGGCCTAAACTTTTTCATTTCCCTAGCATCAGGCTCTTTAGGAATCAAAGTGATAATGGCATAGTTAAGTCTGGAGACATTAAGGTCACTAGATTCAAAATCCCTAACTAAAGCCATAAACTCATCTTTAATAAGCTCCCAATACTTCTGATAAAACAGAAAGGAAAGTCCATAAGGACCTGGAGCCCCACTAGCATAGGACTCAAAGACTGCTTGTTTAATCTCCTCTTCAGAGAAAGATCTCTCCAAGGAGATGTTTTCATCAAAAGTAATAATATCCTCAGGATCCCAGAAACTGGGGCCTAAAGAAATATCAAGTCTACCTTCATCAGCAAACAGATCTTTATAAAAAATGTCGCAATTTCAATCATCTCCTGTGTGGATTCAACAGGACCACAAGGACCATCCAACACAGAGATTTTCTTTTTCCTACGATGCTGGTTAGCCACAGCATGGAAAAAAGAGGTATTTCTATCGCCTTCAGTTAAGAACCTATCTCTAGATCTTTGCCACGCCTTAATTTCTTCATTCTTAAGAATGATCTCTAGTTCAGACCTAATCTGAGACATTCTGACTTTGTCACTATCATCTAATTGGTTAGATTCACTAAAGACATCCAAAATGTCATACTCCTGAAGTAAATCCTCCTTTCTTTTTTTGTTAGCAGCATCAATATTGATGCTCCAACCTTTCGCTTTTTTTCTCACCAACCTCACTTTACTTTGCCAAATGTCAATTGCCAAAAAACAACCACAATTAGCAGACCAGGTATTCTGAATAATATTAGAAAATTCCTCATACTCTAGCCACCACTTTTCAAACCTGAATAACCTGGGAGGGGGTAAAACCCTAGAACAGGTATCAATCAATAAAGGAGTGTGATCACTAATAGGCTTAGGAAGAGCCCTAACAGTAGTTAAAGGATATTTAGAATCCCAATTGGTAGAAGCCAAAAAACGATCTAGGGTAGCTGATACGTCTCCAATGTATCTATAATTTTTGATGCTCCATGCTTGTTTTTACACCATTTGCCTAATGTTTCGTTAGACTTCGTGGCACTTTTATGCATTTTCCGGAACTAACCTATTAACAAGTTGCCATAGTGCCAGTTTCCTGTTTTCTGCTATTTTTGTGTTTCAGAAGTGATACACAGGAAATATTCTCAGAATTGGACGAAACAAGTTCCTGAAGTCTTATTTTACCCGGAAGCTTCCAGAGATCCGAAGGAGAGAAGGAGAGGGGCCACCAGGGGCCCACACACAGGGGTGGTGCGGCCAGCCCCTGGCCCGCGCCACCATGGTGTGAGGCCACCTGGTCCCTCCTCTGACATCGCCCCTTCGCCTATAAAGACCCCCCGACGGGAAAAACCTAAGTACCCGATCAATTTTCTAGAACACATCGCGATCCGCCGTCGCCGCCGCTGTCGACCCGAAGATCGGGAGGGTCCAGAAGCTCTTCCTGGCACCCTGCCAGAGAGGGGAATCACCACCGGAGGTCTTCTTCATCGCGATGCTTGCCTCCGGAGCGATGAGTGAGTAGTCTACCTTTGACTATGGGTCCATAGCAGTAGCTAGATGGTTGTCTTCTCCACCATGTGCTTCATGTTTAGATCTCATGAGCTGCCCTACATGATTGAGATCACCGTTATGTAATTCTACATGTTTGGTTTGTTGGGATTCGATGAATATTGGTGTTTATGATTGAGTTGCTGTACTGAATATTATCTTATGTTATCTCTATGTTGTTTATGATCTTGCATGCTCTCTGTTGTTAGTAGCTATCTTGGCCGAGTAGTTGCTAGTGACTCCAAGAGGGGGTATTTATGCTCGATAGTGGGTTCATGCCTCTATTTAACCTGGAGGAGTGACAGAAACCTCTAAGGTTGTAGATGTGCTGTTGCTACTAGGGAGAAAACAACATTCATATGCTCAAGGGCATATGCTTTGTTTACATTACACACTTTGCTTAATGCAATTATCTGTTGTTCGCAACTTAATACTTGTGGAGTTCTCGGATTGATTCGCCATAAGTGGATTATTAGTCATAGATGCAGTTAGATGGCGGTCTATGTATCTTGTTGTAATGCCCAGAGTAAATCTCATAGTGATCTTCTTGACATGTCACGTTTATCTTTATTCTATCAATTGCCCAACTGTAATTTGTTTACCCAGCATGTATTATTTATCTTATGGAGAGCCACCTCTAGTGAACTGTGGACCCCGGTCCTATTTCCATCATATTGCTATCACCTGTTTACTTTACTCGCACTGTTTACTTTACTCGCATACTCTACTGTTTTACACTCGATACGCTCATAACCTTTGTTTCAAGCAAACCAGTGAGATTGACAACCTCATCGCAAGTTGGGAGCAAAGTATTTGGTTGTGTGTGTGCAGGTTCCGCGTTGCAGCTAGCAAGCAAAGCTTGGATGAGGCGCCATATATAAATTGTCCAAAGCTGTCGCAAACTAGCAAGCATCACCTTCAGTCTTCAGTGTCTGCTTTTCTCCTGGACGATAAACCTTGGTTTCTTAACTGAGGGAAAACTTGCTGCTATATTCATCAAAACCTTCTCTTGGGGTTTTCCAACTGGCCGGTCATTTTACTTCATCAACAAACGCCAACAAGCTTTCTGGCACCATCATCACCGCGCCATCAGTAGCCATGATCGGATCAGATTGGTGATTAGACCAAGTAAAACTTCTATTAGCAATCTTAAGATCAATGAAAGACCACCTATTGATCCAATCATTAAACAACAAGGCCCAGTTAGCATTAACTTGGCTGTTGCTTTTATCTGCATCTGATCTAACCAAATTAAAATCTCCCCCCACAAGAATGGGAGTAGAACAAACAGACAACACATCATGTAGTTCAGCAATGAACTCCATTTTCTGATCATAGTAAGTAGTGCCATAAACAGCAACAAAACACCAAGAAAAACCATCATATTTATTCCTGACATTAATAGACATGCAAAACTTGAATTTTTGAGAGCTGATAATGTCAAAAAGATCACACCTAAATCCTACTAACACACCACCAGCAGTGTTATTAGCAGGAAGTTCAAACCACTCAAAATCCCAAACACCAGCAATAGATTTAAGAAAAGCAGACGACATTTTCTCTTTTTTGGTTTCTTAAACAGTCAAGAATTCAATCTTATATTTAGAAATCCAGTCAGTTAAAGCTTGTTTTTGGCCAGTTTTACCTGTACCTCTAATGTTCCAAGTTCCTCCTATCATTGATATTCTTTTTATTATTCCTCTTTCTACTCTGAACCAAATTCCAGGGAGCAGTCTTAATACCAGATTCTAAGTCAATCAGTTGACTAGAATCCTAGGTGACTGTCACACTAACATTCTTATCAACCGAACCACTCACAGAGGTCAAAGGACACAAATCCTCTTGACTAGGTAGAACATATTCAGGATTATTCCTGGCAAATTCATGATTTAAATCTAACTCTTTATCAATAAGAAGTTGAACAATCTCATGCTTGTCAACATTATTACCTCCAATCACAATATCTACTTCATCAGATATATCACCTAGATGATCATGATTTAAAACAGCAAAAGAATTACCTTTTAAATAAGGAGGAATCTCCAAATTTTTCTTCTTCTGATACTCCTTAGCTTTATCCAAGATGTTCACACCACCATGATTCCTAGAACTTTTTCTCATTGCAATCACAGGGCCCCACTTCTGTTTCTTCGGCTTCTGGACCTCCATGATGGGCAGAGCCGAAATGTCATCCTTCCTAGAGACCTCATCCAAGAAAGGAAGTAAAGTCCTCTTAGCCCCAAACATCTTATCACAAACCTCTTTATCCAGACAAGCCAGGTGAGCATCTTCAGCTGAATCACCAAGTCCCAGTTCTTCTTCATCAGAGTCTTCATTGTTAACCACAGCAAGAAGCTGAGAACAATAGCTAAGATTAGCAGATTTCTCACCCAATTGACACATAGCAACTTCCTCAACCTCATCAACCTCAATATGCATTGGAGCATCCAATTGACCTTCCCAGTCCCAAACACCATCATCAAGTTTACCATAGTCCAATCTACCAGGCAGAGAATGAGTAGGGCTAGCATGTACATCTCTCAAAACAGACTCCTGGATCCCACCAACAGCCCCACCAGCAGCACTCTTGGCTCCAGGAAGACTAGAATAAGAACTGTTGATATCAGGCTGGATCCTGACTGAGGAGGGTCTCTAGCCTCCAAATCCATGTTGTTGTTGTTAACATCATCAGACAGACTTTGGTCAGCAGCAGGATTGTCACCAGGATCATCTCCATCACTCTGACCATCTCCCATCCCAGCCACCAGCAAATGCAGCAAATATAACTCCTGATTCATCTCCACAATGCGCTGAGGGGGAATTTTGGAAAAATCCTTGCAAGCAATCAACAGTTTTACCTCCACATAAAAGCTTCTAAACATAGCAGCCCAATCCACATCCATCAGAATTCCAAAAGCAGACGCCAGTTGGCCAAAAGTCTTCCAGGCACACCATTTTGGTGGAATTCCTCTGACTGTAACCCAAACCTCAGACAGCTCACCAACAGGCTTAACATCACCATTCCAAGCAGTAATCTTAACTGTCACTCCATCCTTCTCTAAGTCAAAGGCAGGAAACTCTGCCAAATCTTTCACACTCTTCCAAGGAGGGAACCTGACAAGAAATTATCAGGATCCAACTCCCTCATCTGCCAAGGCCATTTCCTGGTTTTGCAAAAGATAGTAGTAAAATTCTGCTCCAACTCAACCAATGAAATCGAACCCTTCTTCACAAAAATGAGTCCACAGTTATTGAAGTTCAACCACTGAGTCTCACTTTCATCTGGAACATCAATGTGGTAAAAGCCCAAACCCTTACCAGCACTTCCAAAATAAGCAACAGATGGATGCTCTGTTAACAACTTTGGGCACATATGAACTGGGTGACCAGGCAAGTTACAGATGAAACAGAGCTTCGGCTTCACACAATTCCCAACAAAGTGACCAGGATCACCATAGTTAAAGCAAATCAACTTACTGTATCGTGGATCGAGAACCTGCTCCGGAGGATTTGCAGAAGAAATAGGACCACTAGAACCACCCGCTTCAGAACTAGCGGAAAGCGAAACAGCAGCACTCCCATCGCCGGAATTTCTCTTGTTAGACTGCCCAGAGCCTCTCTGATTCACAACTTGCTGAGGCTGCCCCTGATTGAGACCCGAATTACCCTGCTGATTCCCCAAATTTGTAGGAACATACCTCTGACTGTTCTGAGGGAATCGCTGGAATTGACGACCCTGATGATTCTGATTCAGAAACTGCCGACCTTGATTGTTTGTTCGATGTGGAGGAGCAGCAGCTGGGAGAGGGCACTGTTGAGCTTGCTCCGCGACCCGCGGCTGGCCCCCCATCCCACGGCCGCGCCCCCGAGAGGACGCCATCTCGCGACGCAGGACCTCCACGAAGGAAGGAATCGATGAGGAACTCCTATCCCGAACCCTAATCAGCCGAGGATGGTGGTGAAGCAGGGCACTCCGCCCAGCAGGGAAGCAATCTGAGATCTGGAGATCTCGATCGGGAATCCCCTTCCTAATCCAGCAGAGGAGTTGAGAAGGACCTCGATCAGATCTTCGCGAGTGAGATGATGGAATTGCCCACAACTGTCCAAAAAACTCTTACACCACGCTGTCCTCGCCCTCCCGACCAACATCGACCTCCAAATTGACCCGCGTGCCATGATGAGCGGGACCCAATGAACAGGAACCCAAATTCGAACTCCGCAGCTTCGCGCCCTCAGCCAGGAGCAGGGGAAGGCTGAACCTGGATCGCGATCGCCCCCACCCGGATTGAAGACCGGATCGGCGATCGGCTCGGAGAATCCCCGCAGATCGAGGAAGTCGAGGCGCACGAGAACGCCGGCGAACCCCCGCCTCAGACCCCGCCCAGGAAACTCGATCGTGGCGGCGAGAACTCGCCGACGATCCGGGAAGAACGGCGGAGAGGGAGGAGGAGAAGCGAGAGACGCAGCCATCCTCCGCTAGCAATCTTATTACTAGATCTCGCCGGGTGCATACATCGCTACCCCGTCAGCATCGAAATTGCTGTGCCTAGGATGAATCATGTCCGACACATGTACTCCGTTTCTCTGATGCTTCAGCCTCAATACGCTAGTACGATCCTTTCTCTGATGCTTCAGACATCAATATGTTCACGGCTCGATTGATGCGTCGGACTGATATCGGAAACAAATCGTCAATTCGTCATAGGTGTAGCAGAGTTCTTAGAGAGATTTTGTTCCTCCACCCAAACGCGGAAGTGCTATCGTCCATGACCTAATTCCCCATCTCCCGAGCCGCCGTCGCCGCTCCCATCAACTCGATCACTCGACTCGCCCTTGTCTGCCCTCTGTGCGAGTCCCGCGATGGAGTTGCGGTCCGGCCGTCGCCTCATCTCGCCATCGCCGCACCGAGCCCGCCGTCGCTCTTCAGTGGACGGCGACGGCGTGGATCGGATCAGTTCCCTTCCTGACGACTTGCTCCTCCAGCTCCTCAGCCGCCTCCACTGCGGCCGCGACGCCGCCCGCACTAGCGTTCTCTCCCGGCGATGGTGCGGTCTATGGAGGCACCTACGCGAGCTCCGCTTCCGCGAGATCGCGGCGGACGCTCTCGGCGCCGCGCTCGGCCAGGTCGCGCGCCGCACCGCTCTGTCCCTCCTCGAAATCCACATGCCCGAGAAGCACAGGATCACGGACCCTGAGCGCCTCTCCGCCCTGCTCCACGCCGCCGCGCGTCTCGCGCCGGCGAACCTCGTCCTCACCGTCTGGGGCCACGACAAAGATCGTTCCGTCCCCTTCCAGATCCCCCGCTTCGACCGCGCCACCTCCATGAAGCTGACCGCGTACAACCTCCTACTGGCACCGCCTGCGGGGGGCGCCGAGTTCCCGGCGCTGGAGAGGCTGTCCATGTCTGGCTGCCTCTTGGACACGGATGCGCTGGTCAAGCGGTGCCCTCGCCTGCGCGTGCTAGAGGTGCTCCGCTGTGCCATCGGCACGATCAAGGTCCACTCGCCAACCATCGAGGAGCTTGTCGTGAAGCAGAGCCGTTATACGCATTGCGTGCACATAATGGCTGCCGTGCTTAAGCGGCTGACTATGGATATCCGCGTGTGGTTCTTCTTCAAGCTGTCGTGCTTCTCAGCGCCCATGGTGGAAGATGTCTCGTGGAAGTGCAGCAATCACTATCCAAATGTTGGGGTTGGCCAGTGGTGGCGTCTGCACAACCTCAACCTGTTGACAGAGAATGGTGCTCGCACCCTACGGTTGTTCATAGACACCAAGACACTTCAAAATACGGTAGAAATCTACTGAACCTTTATACATATAAATGCATTATTCATGCTAATTAACTGGTATTTATTTGATACTACACGAGCAACATGCTAACACGTCCAAATTGTAGTTTGTCTACACACAATAGACGACGAGATGCAATGTGTTCATGCATCATTAGATGCAGAGACCCGGGGCCATTGTCTTTTTCAGAAAATAATAGATGAGATGCATATTTCGACCTTGTATGTATCTAAATTTCTAGTATACAAAATGCAACTGGATTTCAGTAATATGAATGTAGCATGTTAAAATGTTAACCTAATGCCATGTATAGTCCTTGTTAGCGAGATGCCATATATAGGGAAACAATATAAAGTTTGGAGTTGATAGTGAGTTTACTCTCCCACTAACATATTATATAATATTAGGCGGACCAATATATTACAAAGGGTTTAAATTAACGACTATAACCATCCACACATGTGGGGCCACCAAGAGCTTAAATATAAACAATTGATTATCCATACATGTGTGTCCACCAATCATGCTAAAGATATCTAATAAACAAAATGCATTATGATCATGCGGATGACCAACAGTTCCGCACAAAAATAGAAACAAATATATAAAGTCATACTCTCATAGAAACATCACTTTTTTATTCGAAACCACCATTGTTTAATGACAACAAATACTTATCTCTAAAAGCATCATTAACATGGTCTGTGGTTTTTCGTAGCAACGCACTGGCTCGTTGCTAGTATAGGGCAAGATATGCTCTGATGTTACTTAAATTAACTGCATACTAATGAATACACATACGTGCAAGAAGTGAGTAACTTTTAAAATCTTATCGCTAAAGACGCCATTAATGGAATGATATTAAATCTTCCTACTTTATAGACGTATTTGTTATCGAGCATGAAGGGTGTATGGAGGAATAGAAATGTGTTAGGGCATGTATGTACAATGGGTTGAAATCAGTCTTCCCTTAAGGTGGCCACGTTGGATTTTTTCTTAGTTGGAGGAAAGAGAAAGATGAAAGAGAAGCTTGCTTTCCCTTAGCTAAGAGTTGATCTCTTAAGAAGTAAGAGAAATAAGAGAAGACTATTTTCTGCATTGTACCATATGTCCTCACTTAGCAATATAATTTCCTAAAAATTTAATTTATTCTATTAAATGCTAGGGAAGACAATAAGAGATAATGCATTGCATTCTCCATTGCATCTTTTCTTTTTTAATTTTCCTCTCTTCTTTAGGTGACTTTTTTTCTTCATCGATCTTCTTCATTTCCTCCTCCATCTTGCTAGCTATAGCTTCTCTTCGGCCTTCTCCTTTGTTCATCAGATTTTTGTCTTCTCGTCAATTATGAAGTTGAAATCTTCCAAAATAAGCATTTTCCTTGCTTCTACTCAATTTTCAAACCTGGAATAATGCTTGCACGCATCAGTCTCTAAAAATTTGCAAATTCAAATCCCTAAAAGGTCATGAAAAATCCTAATTGGGTAAACCACAGAAACTGTCATCGGATGAGGAGGTGTAGTTTCCAACTGATCCTAGGCGCTCCAACTAGTTTGTATCCCATGAAACAATGATTAGCTCGTAGTGTCAGCAAGCTCACTGGGCGGCATTAGCACAGTGGTGAGATCATGAGGACAGGGGTTGCTGTGGTAGTGAGATCGCAAGGGGAGAGCGGTGGTGGGGTCGCAGGAGCTCAGTTGTCACTTTGAAGGTGGTGCAAGCTCTTGCGGCTGTCGGTGATGCCCAAACAAGCTCTAGGCTGCTTGAATGGAAGCGGTGGTCGATTTGGCCTGTGAGCTACTCTCTGTTCGAATTAGGGCTAGAGGAAAGGCAGCAATGGTGTGGAATGGCAGCAGAGTTATGAGGGGAGAGACATGGTGGCAATGGGATTTATGGCATGAAGTTCCAAATTTATCCTAAAATATAAGAATTGGCAGATGTTTACTCACCTTGGTGTTAACTTCAGTCTTTATTCCTGCATTAGACTTCGTCAACTACTATTTCTACTTTCTATGTCTCTCTGATGGGTCACTGTCCTCCCAAGGAAAACGAAAAAACCTTCATTTGCCTTCTTTTGAATCTAACAACGACAAGACGTATCATAAATCACAGAAGCATGCATATGTTCCAATTAGCACTTTGTTGATCAAATTACTTTTGTGGTATATGATATACTGTTAATCATTTCCTTTGTGCATTCCATTGTTAACATTTTCAGAATTATATTCCACCCCCGGAGCGAAATTTTTATCAACATATAGGACCACTCCCAACCTTTTCTGCTCTGGAGCTATATTTACTAAACGGAGAACATGTTTTTGGAGCAGCAGTGTTGAACCTACTAGAAATTCGTTCCACTATAAAGACGCTTAAGGTGGTCATTGAACATCATGTGGTAATTGATTCTGTAACCAGGATGCTTGATTTATACACTTCTAAAAATATGTTTATTTTATTGATGAGCTAGCTGCATAAGATGGTGATGTTTTTGGATTTGAAAAATCGACATTACTTGACTCTTCTTCCAGGACGCGGAATCATGCCCACTTGAATGTCTTTGTGATCAACCACAAAACTGGAGAAGTCAAAGCGTCTCTTTGGTTGCTCTTGAACAAGTGGAAATAAATGGTTTCAATGGAACTGACCATGAATTTGATTTCTTGAAACTTCTGTTCAGATGCGCAACTCAAATGAAAACAATGACTGTGCAACTATCTGCTAATAACAGAGAATGGGCGGAAATACACAAGATTTTTAAGGAAAATCCTTCCGTCAAATGTCTTCTTTGGCACAGGGGGTAAGCATGTCTTGACAAGATGATGATTATATCTTTCTAAGGTGTGCTATGCAAAAATAGATCCTCCATATTTAGTCAAAACCTCTGCCCCTCGTGCCTCCATATGAATTCCTTCCTATTTTGACATGCATGTTTCTTTTATTATAATTATTAAGGAAGATCTGCATGTTTCTTTTCGTAAGAAAGACATATTCTTTTGATTGAATGTCTACTGGATGGTACCTTATGTAGATAAGATTTTCACTTTCTGCTATCTTTTCTTTGGTTATGATTATTTAGCTTTGTATTGCCTTTCGGGTTGACTTCCTCACTCAGGATGGATGTCTAATCATTCCCCAAATAATGCATCCACTACCTTAGCAAGTTAGATGCACAGACCTTATAGTTTCTGTATTTTCCACCCTTGTGGACCATCTGTGCGTTGTCAAAGACCGATTCTCATAGGAGTGGTGCAGAATTAACATTTACATTTTTAATATGCGACTTCTATGATGAAAAATAGCTATCATAAAAACATAAATTTGAAAATGAATCTAGTAACACAATTTTTTTTATCATTAAAACATTATTTTGAAAATGAATCCAGTGACACAATTCATGACATATAACATTGTATTCAAGGAGCAATTGCTGCTCAAAGACTTGTCTTTACCAAACAAAATACACCTTGCTTTTAGGGGTGGAGGGAGTATATATTAAAATGGTATTTTTATATTGTTCATGTAGTTAGTGAACATGCCACTTTTATATTAATGTATTTTAGCATATTCTTTGGCATTTTCCATTGCTACTATAGTTGGTTAACATGTTAGTACAGCCATGCCACACTTTTATTGAATACTACCTCGGTTATGATGCTTAAGGCTTGTTTTATTTTTTTAAGACTAGCCTTTCGACCAAAAATTACTCTTTTAATATGGTACAAAATCAGTACAATACGCCTTACAGGCCTTATGCCAATACTTTTGCAAACAATCAAGTGATAAAACTTTCATGTATGGGCCCGTTTGGCTTGCGACCATGAGCGCCACGCCAATTCAGGGGCGAGCCAAATTTTTGGCGTACGAATCGGCCGCCCGCGTTTCGCCCCGCGTGGGCGTAAAAATCTGAGATCCGGACCAAAATTTTGGCGTGGCATAGAGGGAAGGGTAGTAATCCAAACGTTGGGCTATTCTGGCAGTCAACGCCAAATTTTTGGTGCGGTAACTAGTGGCTCCAATCCAAACATGCCCTATATGTCTATATAACCTTGTATTCATTGATCAACTGCCGGTAAAAGTGTTAACGAAACACCTTACTTGTAGGAACAAAGTGAATACATGAGCCTATTTAGGCGTTTAGTTCTGATATTTCTTCTGTTCAAAGGTATTATAATTTAGCCTCTGTCAAATACTTTTAACTTTCAGTAAATCTCCATCCTTTATGCTAAATTGGAATAATACTTTGAAAACTGAAGCCTAATTGGTCACTGTACAAGACGTTAGCTTCCATGTAGAGCTTAGTCAAAATCCTCTGGGCTGAGTTTATAATAAGACAACTAATGGAGCTAGCAGGCTATGACAATCTTCTACAAGTCGTTCTCATCCTGAAATAAGATGTTGAAATTCGCAGAGTGCAAGGAGAAGCGCTGAGGCCAAAAGAAAGCTCAAGGAGATAAATGAAGAGTTAATAAAGGGAAAGTTGTGTGGTCTAAAGGAAGTGAAAAGCACAAGAAGGATATGAGTGAGATGTAGACAAATATTTCTGTGAAGGTGGAACAAAAACTTAGCCTTTCTTTGCAAGTTACAATATTCAAAACCTTGTGACTAAGATATTGTTGTTGATGAGTAGTTGAAATTTGTTAACCTATCATCTGCTCTTATTGTAAAATGTAACTTGACTTATTGGATTTGACATCGTATTCCTTAATTGCAACCTCTTTCCAAATGTGTGCTGTGCTTCCTCATCAGGTGGGCGACAGAGACCTGAGAGGCGATGCACTTGGGGCTGCATTGTCACCAGGTTTCTGTGGGGGACTTTTAGTATCAAGCTCCAGTTCTGGCACAGTCTGAGAGGTAGAGTGGAGCCTCTGGGGTGGGCTACAATTGCACCAGTATGAATGGACGGATGTCCTGATATTTTCCGGGTAACTAGGATATATTGCCGGGGTCTCCGTCCGAACTACTGACGGGCATGTCAAATTGCCCCGGCCGGGCATGCTAACAGGTGCCTACTAAAGCTCGTCAGCGGGTATGCTACCGCTGATCGGCATTGAGTCCGTGAGTGACGGGCACAAAACCAGTCACATGATGGGTTTAGGCACTTGCCAGTGACATCATATTCTAAACTAGTGGTCACTCCGAAAAGTCACTTCCGCGGGGAAGAACATGTAGGGTGTGTTTGCTAATGGGATGAAGTGGAATGGAATGAAACAGTTTTGCACCTGGGTGTTTGGTTGTGGAGGAGGAATAGAACCAACTATTTCCACGAAAGGGAATATACGTCTTAGATGCGGAATACACATGTTCGACTGATTCAGTGGAATTTGGTGAAACACGACGCTAACCATCACCGCAAACTCTCCCTCACCTGAAAAATAAATAACCTAACCTGACCCAAACCCTATCCTCCTCTCACCCTCACTCCCTCGTCTTTCCCTCTCCCTCTCCACTGAAATATATTTCTTAGGCTCGTGTATGTATTTGTTATTGCTTATTGTTAAAAATACAAACAAGATGTTGCTGATATGTTTATTAGCATCGTGCTACACGCTGGGAGGTATGCTCAATGAAATACAAACAAGGTGTTGCTGATATGTTTATTAGTAATGAAATATGTGAGCTGATACCAATTATAGCCATTCCATTCTACTTTTTTCGGGTCCCAACTCCCAACCAAAAAAAAAAGGAATCATTTCATTACACCTTTTTGTCTCAATCAAGCATGTAGATAAAACCGTTCCATTATACTGAAATGGAACCAATACATTATATTCCACTCCATCCCATTACCAAACACACCCGATACCTCGTCCAAATGGATCAATGACATATGGATGGTTCGATACATAGGTTAAAGAGAGTTCTATATACACAACAGTTGGTGAACTTAGAAAAGATAGAGTGGATTTTTGTAGCTCGAGCTACATGTAGCTCGGTTTTTAAAAAAAATCGAAAATGGTATTTTAAAGTTTCAAAAAAATTTGAAAAAAATCCAGATGTTGACAATGATATGATCTAGCAACGTGCAAAATTTGAACTTGAGATTCCTAATATTTTGGGCTGTACAAAAATGACAAACTCTGACAGATTGTGAGATTTCAAAAATCTGCACTGTTCACTATTGTAGATCTCAGAATTTGTCATTTTTGCACAGCTCAAACTATAAGGTATTTTGACTTGAAAATTTGCACGATTGTAGATCACAACATTGTCTACTTGTATATTTAATTTCAGATTTTTTTGAATCTTCAAAATGGTATTTTCGAATTTTTTCCAAAAACGAGCTACATGTAGCTCGAGCTACATTTGTAGTTTTCGTAAACTCATGCTTTTTTTGTAGGTAGCAGTAGAGAGGAGATAATAACTTTCGCACTCATGTCTTAATACCATTTCTCTAGAATCATATTACCTCCGTTCTGAAATATAAGTCTTTTAGAAAGCTAACTTAGCTATTTTAGAAAAACTTACATTTTGAAAGGGAGGTAGTAGAAAATTATGACCACTTAAACAAACAAAGTCATCCGATATTGTTCCTAGCCCAGTAGAATGCTTGCAGGGGTATTTGAAGTACGAAACTATGAATACATGCATGCTATGGAAAGAGGATGTTCATCCATGATAGTGATCGGTGGGGAAAAAATATCCTACTTATCGACTGGTCCATTGTTGGTCATTGCTATTCGCTACTGAATAAAAGTTTGTTGCTAGAACCTCTACGTGCATGAAATAATTGACATGTATAACCAAAGTTTGTCTAGATCATATTAACACATCCGATTCAGATGTCAAATCATTGAGTCGGCACAGATGAAAGCTAAGCTATGTCAAGAATTACATGGTGTGAGTCAATCATCAATGCCGAAGTCAGGCTCTCGCGGCTTAGGCACGGGGACATGGATTATGACCTCCTCTTCCCGCTTCGACCGTTGCCTGTGCATCCCGCGCAACGCGTTCGCGGCGAACCGGGACACCAGTATCGTGGTCTTGAAGCTGGACGACCGGCCCTCTTCTTCTTCCTCCTCCTTCCGCCGCAGCTCGGCCGCCTTCCGCTTGAGGTGCCGCCGCCAGGCGGCCTGGATGTAGGTGGCCGCCCAGGTGCGCCACTGCTGCGAGTAGAACCGGAACGTGTGCTGCACCTGCTTGCTGTGCATACGTCGGAACTGCCCGGCGACGAACTTGAGCTCGTCGGCGTGCAGCGCGAAGGCCTCGACCTCGGAGAGCGCCATGACGGTGCGCGTGGAGGAGGGCAGGCTGACCCCGGACTTGGGGTCGAGCGCCCAGGTGAGCAGCTCCTCGCCGCAGAAATCGCCCTCCTGGAGCAGGCTGCGGTTGAAGAAGCCGCTCCGGCCACCGTCGGTGGTGATGCTCTCGAGGCTGCCCCGGATGATGAAGAGCATCTGGTCCACGGGGTCGCCCTCCCGGATGATGTAGGTGCGCTCCGTGTACAGCGCCGGCTTGAGCCGCTCGCAGATGGCGTCCAGCAGCCGCTCGTCCATGTTGTCGAAGAGCGGCACGCGGCGGACGAGGCCCAGGCAGAGGTGGCGCTTGATGTCCCGGCGGAGGTCCTTGGGCAGGTTCTGGACCAGGGCCTCCTCGTCCACGCCGCGGGTGTTGATCCACTTGTACTGGTCGTAGCGTCGGACGCGCTCGCGGAGCTCCTGCGGCAGGAGGCGGTGGTGCATCCACTGCTCCGAGTCGCGCCGCTTCACCCGCATCTCCTCCAGACGCACCGTCAGGGACTGGAGATACGTCTGCATTTTTTATGCAATTCCCCACTGGTCGTCAGTATTACAGTTGAATGCATACACAGTTAGTGATCAATTCGAGCTAGAGGGAACCTGAATGTTTCCGATGAGCATGGCCATCAGGATGAGCCCAAATGTGGCGAGCGCTATGGCGAAGAGCGACTCCCCGGTGTAGATGGTTGTCTTGAGCCCTTGGCCGAGCGTACTGAATCGATAGCCAAAATCAGTGAGACTACACGTACTACTGATACTGAAACACAAATTCATCCTGTGTTGTGCTTTGCTACGAAATTGGGGTAAATTACCTCAAGTTGGCGAGGCCAAACCAGAGGCAGAAGAGTAGCTTGGTGGTCATGTCTTTGGACCTGATGACCTCCGACGTGACGGCGGAGGAGTAGATGCCGTAGTCGAAGGGGTTCTGGCTGTCGGGCTCGCAGTTTTCGTGGATGACCTGCCTGATCACGGTGGTCCACTCCGTGTACTCGTCGTTGCTCTCCTCCGTGGAGCCGCAGTACATGTAGATCTTGTTACACCCGGGGAACTCGTCGCAGGAGGCCCTCCAGCAGTCGCTCACCCGCTCGATCGACAGCAGGTACCAGAACGCTCCCACGATCTGACACAATCAAAATGATCGATCGGTTAATTGGTTGATCTGGTTAACACGGTGATCTGATGACACTTCTTGTTTGTTTGTTTAGATCGATGCGGACGTACATGGCTGGCGAGCATGTACCAGAGGAGGTAGTATGCGGCGCCGGCGAGGGCCGTCTCGGCGAAGACGCCGCTGGTGCGCTTGAGCTCCGTGGAGAGCGGGTATATCCGCACCAGGCGCGGCACGTACTGGGCGATGATGATGAAGAGCAAGTTGTCCTTGGTCTCCAGCACGGCCGTCTTGTTGGTGTCCATGAGGAACCTCCAGAGGACCACCTGTGGCAGCGGCAGGATGGAGAGGAGGTCGGCGACGAAGAAGCGGCGGAAGTAGCGCTTGGCGATCTCCATCGTGTCGATGACGAGCTCGCCGCGGCCGAACACCCTGGAGGAGGGCGCGATGAAGGCGGTTCGGAACTGCAGCACGATGCGCGCCAGGAAGAAGAGGTCCACCACGGTGCGGAGCACGGCGGTGGAGATGGCCAGGCTCTTCTCGATGCCGATGCACATGTTGTTGTTGTTGTCCTCCAGGGTCACCACGGGCCCGTAGAAGAACATGGGGTCGATGGCGATGGAGAGGATGCAGGAGATGAGGAAGCTGCGGTTCAGCCGCACCAGGAGCCGGTCCTGCGGGTCGAAGATCTTCTGGGACGTGGTCTTCAGGTCCTCCTGGAACACGGCCGCCATGGCCGCGCCCGTCCGGATGGACCGCCCCAGCGTGCGGAGCTGCGCCGACCCCGTCGTGATCACGCCGCGCGCCAGGGCCTCCGGCTGCGCGAGCCGGCGCCGGGAAGCGCCCACCACGCCGCCGTAGCCGATGTGGAAGGCGGAGCGCCGACGCTCCCCGCCGCCGCCCCCGGCGGTGGACGCCTCGTACGACATCCTGCTTCTCGCGCTGTCGTCGTCGTCGTCAAGCCTAAGCTACGAGGCAAAACAGGACGTTCAATTTCCTTCCACCATGCGGGTGCAGCTGCAGCAGCAGGATATTAATGTCTACGATCTGATCCGAAGATGATGCGCGCACCTTACGAATTTCTTCTTGCTGCCGTCGATGAACTTGGTCTTGTAGCGGCCGCAGCCGAACATGATATGCTAGCTTCGGCTCCGGGAAGGTGGTTGATCCGATTCATACTAATGATGCAGCCATGAATCAAAGGTTCCAGATTATTTCACTCCCGCTTCATTATCGATCGATCGTGATCCCTCCTCCTCTCGATCTTGCATGCATAACAAATAGATTTCTGACGCTGAAAAGCCCGAATGCAGCCCGCAGTTTAAAATCAGAGAATTGATATCTGCAACCGACGGAAGAAACAAAATTATTTTTCCTGCGATCTCGAATCAATGGATCGGCAAGGAAAGAAGGGAACCTTGTTCATCGCCTCCCCTCCAAAACGCTCTCTGCGTCAGCCGAACTTTTGTTTCCCCGTTCGGACTCACGGCCCAACCAACCACCATGCGGCTAAAAACGGCAAAGTGAATCACCGGCTGAGGATTCAGGAAGAGTGGCATATACAGGTGATCCGCAGATAAGGGTATCGCCAACAGGCCAACCAAGGTCTGTTTTGGGGGTGAGGTGCACCCAACAGGGTGACCTTTGGGCATATTTTGCTTCTTCTTCGACCAAACCTCGCAGACGCGTTCAAGGCCATCATGAACCGGCTCTCCTGGTTGAGTAGCTTGAGTTCTACTTTCATGGACTTGAGCTCAAATTCCTTGGACATTGCAAGTACATTGATCTCAACGTCCTTTTCATGGTTGAGTAGACACGTTCATACTACACATTCTACTAAATCACCTCGAGATCGAAGTATGATTCCACAAAATTCTACTGAAGTAATGTTTTGTGTTTCTTAGTTTGTTTAGATGATTTTGTATGGGAAATGCACACTTGATCTAGGATGGATACGCTATCTTTATTCAAAAAACACATTTGAAAATTGAAAAAATTTCAAACAAAAATTTCGCGTGTACATCTCGATATGCTTGTTAAGCTTCATGCACTAACCAACGCAACCAAAAGTCCGAACTGATGGATAAGGCTAGTACAATCCACTTATACACTTCAACGCCCCCATTCACGTGTGACAAAGAGGACAAGTCAACACGTGTGGAAACTTAGAGGTAAGAAGCCATGTACGTGGTCCGATGTCAGAGGCTCAAGAGGCCTATACGTGGACACTGAGGGGCCAGAACTCGAACTCGAGACCTTAGGCTCTGGTACCATATTAAGCTTCATGCACTACCAACATAACCAAAAGTCGGAACTGATAAAAAGTGCTAGTATAATCCACTTATACACTTCAACAATTCTACGTACGTATGACCAAGTTTCGTGGTAAATCGATATTTTTAGTGTTGTGAGTAAAAAAGACAAAAAAATGTCGCGTGCAAACCCTTATTTTACAACCAAATTTTGCCTTTTTTATCCTAGCCGATGGAAAAAGTAAATTTTTTCGTGAAACAACTTGGCTCATGCATAGGTTGTGAAGATGTACATGCAACATTTTTTGATTTTTAGATAATTCAAAATATGTTTAAATTGCATTTAAAATAAAGAGAGCATATGCACCCCAGAGCCAAAAAATTTCTCCCATTTTGTATAGCAAGATAAATTGTTTTTGGATGATTTATTAATTATTTGTAGCTGATTTAGTAGAATGTAGTGTTTGTTAGTTTATTAGATAATTTTGTAAAGAAATATAAATGAGGTTTTATATGTACTTGTTTTACATTATCACGTACTCTAATAATTAGTTTTTATTTGTTATCTGTTAGTAGAATGTGGTGTATTTGGAAGTCTAGAAATGACAACTTTTTTTGCAGGAAGCCAGGTTCGCCACTACAAATTCACCAATGCTATTCCACAAAATTTGGAGATATTGGACGTTCGCTCACCTGCCACAGAATCGACATTATAAATGTTTTTCCTTACATGCTTAGAACAAATACTTCACCACTCTGCCAAAGATTGGAGAAATACTAGCCTCCCATCACGAGGTTACATGCCAAGATCTTCTTTAATTTGATGCAACATAGAAAATAAAAAAGGTTCTAAGCAACAAGAATTGGCATCTACTGTCAACTGCAAGAAGCAAACTGAAATATTACAGTGTTCATTCAAGCCTCAATTCCAGTGACACCATCAGTTATCCAGGCTAAGGCTGCAGCTCCATTCTTCATGCAGGAGTGAATCAGCTATTTCAAATCAATAAGATCACCTTCTTGACAGATAACTTGACACTTGGAAGAGCAACAACTTCTTCTTCGCCATCTAATCCTCAGATACATGGGAGATCAGACCTCATGTTGTTGAATTCACCAAGATAAGCCACTCACTTTCTCATGCACTCTATCGCATGAAGAGATATATCAATGGAGTAGCTCATAATTGTGCTCATCAGACAATAAGGCAAAACTTGTCCACACCCCTCTCATAGGAATAGACCTTCCCACTAGATTCAAATTTTCAATCTCTTGGCTCACAGGGTGTTGTAATACATGTTGTACATTGTCTATGAGATGAATGAAAGTTTGGCGCTTACGACGATTTCCCTTGTTCAAAATAAAAGTCCTCTATCTCCTTGGGGCACCCATGCAGGTACGTGGCCTATTAACGACAATCCCTATTTGCCACCTAGCGCTTGAATGGAAAGAGTTTCGCTCATGTCAGCGCCCACATTAGGTCAGTCCATTAATGTGCGGTAATACTGAGCTTTTATAAGTTTTTGCCCCACTTTGCTTGTTAATGAATGTTTTCTTCGTTTTTTGTTGGTCACTTTGGTTTTTATTTTTATTTTTATTTCTTTCTCTTTTTTTCTATGTTGATATTAGTAGTTTTTGTTCTAATAAAATTTAGTGTTCTTTTAAAAAAAATTGCTCAAGAAACATATATCTTCACATTATAGAGCCGTTCAAATAAGGTAAATGTTCTTTTTTTGAAACATCTTTCACATAACGTGCATATTCATATTAAAATTTTGCTCAAATAAATAAAAGTATTTTTCAATTTTTTGACATAACATAAATTTTTATGTTATACAAATTTAAATAAAACAAAAAATGTGTTTTTTGTTCACATAACATAAATTTTCATATTAAAAAGAAAATAAGAAGTAAATTAAAATAGAAAATAAGGAACAATGGCTGTTCTTGGGTTGTATTGAGGCCGGCCCATGAAGCAAACGCTGTAAGCAGGGCGCAAACGTTCCCGCGTCCAGCGGTAAAATAGCCCTCCTAGTAGCTTAGTGAGAATTGAACTAATCAGTTAGCCGAATTGCTTGCGGGCCTTTGTAAGCGAGTGTAGGCATCGCTTGAAAAAAATAAAGATCGAGCATCTAGCTTGTCGACTCGAACCCTTGTCACCCACGCCTGTTGCATCGATTTTTTCTTTCATTGTACTCCTACATGCCAGGGCCGGCCTGATTAGAGGCTTCCCTAAAATGATAAAGACCATTAATAAGTGTTGGTACCGCAGCGATCCATTGGTCAACGGGAAAAGGTATAATAATGCTTGCTTTAGATCAATTAGACCTAATAATCCTATTGCTGTTTTCCTCGTGAACCATCTTGAAGTTTAACTACTTGCTCCCACTACTAATACCTATCTCTACTATGGATAGATTATACACTAAAATATATCTAAATATATCTATATTAATGATAGATATTATTGATTGGAGGGAGTAACTATTCACAAACGTTGATGAAGTTTTCAGTTTTATAGATGATACTGGGACGCGACTCGGTGCACCTAGGTACGCGCGCATCCTATATGCGCCAAAAAATTAGTAATTCAAAAATAAGTAAAAAAATTCTAAACTTTTTTGGAAATCAAAGTTGATTAAGTATTGTACCAGTACAAAAATGTTTGACGGAGAAATAAGTCCCATTGACTTCAGGGTAAAAAAAGGCAAAATTATGACTAATATAGCGTGAATAGTATTAGTATATAGCGTTTTCAAGTTCGTTTCTTTAACCCAGGATGCAATGCAAGTGATTTAACGGTAAAATATTTTATACGAATACAATACTTGATTATCTTTGTTTCCAAAAAAGTTTGATTTTTTGATCTTTTTTTAAATTATTGAATCTTTTTTTGAATATAGGGTGCGTGCGTATCGAGGTGCACCGGTGTATTACTAATATTTACTGGTGTTTGTTTCCGTCTATATAGTACCATTAAGGAATATACACCGGCCGTAATTCGATGGTGCTATTCTCATGCGTTATTCGACCCACAAGCTCTTCCTCGATCATCGGGCGTAGAGTACATGCAGGCATGGCGCAGCACGGTTCGCGGGCGTGCGTGACCAGTACGTACAATGCGCGTGACCCATGCACATGCATGACTTAGCTCTCTGCATGCATTATGCACGTACCCACACCATGCACGTTAGATCCCACGTCTCTTAATTTGGCCCATCCACGCCATCACGATTGTTGCTGCCTATTGTCCATGGACCCAACTGCAGTTAGGTCTAGACATTATGTTGCCTGGTCCTCGCACTACATAGCTAGTGTGGAGACGTTCAAGTGGCTCGTGCTCATGTACAGGCCTATATTCATAATCTACTATATACTAAAAGCATAATACGGGAGTTTAAAATAGAGACATCACGTTTATCCACATCATTAAAATTATTTTAACCATTAGATCTATATTTTTAATGGACAAGATTTAAAGATTTTATGTGACACGTACAAGTTTTATTTTGTGGACATACATGTACGTCACGATTTGGCATGTACGTGCCACCATATGTAGGAAAGAAAAAAATTAAAGGAGTCCTCAGGCTTCTCTAAAAAAAGTTCTAAGGCATTATTTGTACATGGTTAGTTGTATTAGGCATCAACTCTTTTTTATGTTGTTTTCATGTAGCTGTCCGACCTAGCCACACAAGGTGCATATTTGTGTGAATCATCCTAGATTAAACCCAGCAAAAGAATTTGCCGTGCACAAATTCGTAAATTCAATGGCAAGCACACCCTCACATGTACCGTACATGCAAAGAAATACATTTAGCTTTCCTGTTAGATTTCTAAGCATCGTCACGTTTACTATACGTGGAAGGGAAAAAAAGCAATTAGCTTCCGATTAGGATCCAATCTGAACATAGAGCTAATTGTATGGCAGTAATTTAGCAGTAAAAATCTATAGATTTTAATTGGAATGTAGAGTGAACGGAATATACAAAACTAATATCTCTATGACAATAATTTTTGGTAAAACTGATCTGATCTAATCCTTTCGTATCGGTTTACAATGCACACATACAACTTAAGAACAACTTTGACCATTAATATTGGTCAAGAAATATGCATAATATTGTATAAGAGCTATATCATCAGATTCATCCTGAAAAGTTTTTTTCCAATGGTATATTTTTGTGACATATGTATATATTTTATAGACCAAATCAAATGGTTAATGATATTTTTAAACTATGTGGGTGCATGTTAAATTGATCCGGAGGGAGTATATCCAGTTATTCATATACTTATCATGAGGCTACAAAAGTTAAATTCACTTTAAAAAACAAATAGGTGGCACAATATATACTGATCACTATGATTGTAGTTACAAATCTTACAGAAGTGGTCCAAACTAATAATCTACAGTCCAAAAAATAAATAATAATAACACATCTATCTTTGTATTTACGTGGACTATGGAAATGTGAATATCTTGAAACTATGAGTGGATTTTATAGCATTTTGACACAATAAGGGGGATGCAATCGCATTTACAAGAGCTACCTATGTGTTAAAATACACATAGCTTTCTATGTATTAAAATAAAGAAGATAAATTGAGGCTAGAAAATTCTAAGGAAAAGCAAACCACATACATTAATATTAATATGGGAAATTTTTATTGAACAAACACATCTAGAGCCATCAGATTTTATAGCGTATGGTGGATGTAATTTATAAATAAAACTTCCATGTGGCAAAGTTGGCGAGCCCACACCTAACGATCAGCTCACAACTATTTCCCGAGTCGCTCTATGGCGCTTGGGAGCGAATGTTAGCGCCAGATTGGCATCCTTAATCTTGTACACATGGAAACCTTATATTTAGTTGTGGCTGATTAATCTTCATGGTTCTACATAAACACATCCGGCAATTTTTCTGGTGGAACTTTTATTTCACTACACTATGTTGATATTAATCCTAATTCTAACTTTATCTCTATTTATATGTATAATTCCACTTATATACTCGCTAACTTCGGAGATTTGATGCTCTTTTGAGTTATAAATACCATGTCCTAATGACCATGCAGTGAGTAATTAATATATATGTTGATTTTATAAATGATAAAATAATAATTATTCCACAAATTTATGTTGATTATAGATAGCGGCTATAGAATAAAAGTTTTGATGTTCAATCCACTAGCATGAAGATATATGGAAACTTAAATTTATTGCAAAAACTTTCAATGAAGTAAAAAATGATGCGAGGGCCACTGTGCTAGTTTAATATAAAGGCTTCAGTTTAAACTTCAAAGTAGTTGCATTGTATTGGGTTGACACCTGCAAAATATCGATTTTTTGTCTTCTAGATTAACTTACCACGCATAGAAGATTAATCTGTTGCAAATGTCGAACACAATGGAAGTCATTCCTGTCAACAATCCGAACACACAGAAAAGTGACGTAAGTGAACTTACATACACCCTTATGTGTACATAGGGCCCGCCAAGTTTTACATGAAGGTTTGTCGGATTTCAGAGTATCCACCAACGGCAACAGCAGGACGACAACAAGTCAGGGCGGCGCTCGCAACAAATCAGTTAGGAAGATCGAGCGCACAAATCTATATGTTTTGCGCGACATGGCCGTTTCAAACATGGATGCAGTCGAACCTCGATTTTTTTTCCAAGTTGATGCAGTCGAACCTCGAAAACTAGGGCCCAAACAAATTAAGAAATTGTCGGGTGCTCCATTAGGTGGCTAGCTAGTGCATCAACTTGTTACTTGCGTATATGCCTGTAGCGCATGCAACTTGCGATCATGGAGTCGGAGTTTATGTAACATAATAACATCCTTGTGGCCAACTACATTATGCAGACGGAGCGGCATGAGTGTGCTCATTACCTTCTCCTAGTCCAGGGTTTAACAATGTCGGCATTGGTTTGGAAATTTCAGAATGAAATGGATGCAAATGGATTATGTAGCATAGCGAGATTAACTATATGGATTAATTATGCCCGCAAGACATTTCTGTATAGCTATCTAGCGATGCCATATGCATGGGGAGTAAAGAACACTTGAAGCGTAGACCGGCCGGTAGGTATTGGCCGTTGGTAGTTATTCTGGTGGGGATCATGCATGCATGAGAGACGACCGGCCGGTATGATTTCGGTAGGGCTAACATAATTTACGTGGTTTTAAAATTGTGCGAGAACCATCTATGCATGATTAGGGCAGGCAGACGCAGACCATATATCTTTCTCATTGTGCAGCATCATAACATATTACCAATTATTATCATTTTGCCAATTGATTCTAGGACGCGCGAGAGAGATCACGAGAGAAGCAGACCATACCAGACCGACTAACTGCAACGGGCGCGGACCACCATAGTGCATGGCAAATTGGCAACAGGGGCACATGACTAGTTGAGCGAGCGAGAGAGGAGAGCCTAGCTACAAACCGCACATTAAAGTCCTTGTACCATGCTGTTCGCCCATATGTGCATCCACGAGAACTCACATGCATTGAATACGTACTATATGTTGGACTGCAGAAACCACACATTAACTTCTCGAGATGAAGAAAAAGATGGTGTTTCTTTCAGACCAAGTGATGAAGACGGTTTGGTCTGATCTTTCACGATGCACCATCTGATCTAATAGATCTGATAAATCTTCCAATCACTTGAGCGATACACGGCCTTAAGATAGGGAAACGTCAATCCCGCGAGCAACCCGTCGATATAGACGAACCTCACGCCAAACAGATGAATCCAACGAGCAACTCGATGATGAAAAGCGAGCCTCACGCCGAAGCACGACAATACTTGAATAACAACCACCTTCACGCAGAACACAATATAGTGGATAACTAGACGAACATCAAAGATGCCGTCTCAATACGCCAACCCCAGAGGGATGGAACATACGTGGGAACACAATGTTCTATATATTTTTTAGCCTCATTATATAGACGGTCAGAAAATTATTGGGCTTAGACATGCCCAAACCCAAAACACAAAATAAAACTCTAATTGACCCACAACATGACCTGACTAATAAATAACATTGATATAAATATAAATGAAAGGCACAACCTTAGATTTAATTATAACATATTGTAGGATGTCCTAGCATGCCAATCCTCATCACCAAGCAAGCTAGCCAAGAAAGATGGATTAACAACATTTATAATCATTGCTTAATCTTTTGCAGCAGAGTCAGACTTCTAGCAAGATACTACCAGTACTAGTATACTATGTGTGTGGGTAATTTTAATTTGGAATAAAAATGCAGATTATTGGCACAAGTACATTAACTCCTTGTACCATACTGTCCGCCCATATGTGGGTCCACAAGAGCTCACATGCATTGAGTGCATTGGACTACATAAACCACACATTAACTTCTTGAGACGAAAAAAGATGATGTTTCTTCTAGACCAAGCAAGAAAAGCCAAGGAAGATGGATTGATAATACTGTAAAATTAATGAAGTGTTTAGGGTAAGGGCTCGATGACCTTCGGAGTCTCGGCTCTCTAGTATTTATATTAGACAAACACGGAGGATTTATACTTGGAGTCCTATACGGACTAACAGAGTCATAATACAATTTAACACCCTCCCTCAATCTTAACTATGCCTAAACATATAAAGTACTAGGTTAAGATTGCGCATACAACCTACAAACGTTGACAGTGGCAGTGGCTTCATGAAGATATCAACAAATTGATCTTTAAAAGAGATAAACTTGATCTGCGGCAACTTTTGTGTAACCTGTACCTCGTATATGTGTGTGGGTTATTTTTTTGGAATAAACAATGTAGATTATTGGCGCAAGTACATTAACTCCTTGTACCATGCTGTCTGCCCATATGTGCATCCACAAGGACTCACATGCATTGAGTACGTAATGCATGTTGGACTACAAAGGCCAGTAGGCCACACATTAACTTCTTGATTGAGAAATAAAAAGGGCATGTTGTTTCTTTTAGACCAAGCAAGCTAGTCAAAGGAAGATGGATTAACAAGAGTTTCAATTTAATCATTCTTTAAGTTGCAGCAGAATCAGAGAATTATAGCTAGTAGTATATGTGTGTTGGTTATTTTTATTTTGAAATAAAAAACGCAGATTATTGGCACAACTAATAATAGGGAGATGATGAGGTCATAGGATATTGGGTTGAAGATCTTGCAGATCTTCCTTGGGACGGCAATGCAGGTGACATGGGAACTGGCGATGGGTGGCTAGCACTAGCAGGGGTCACATGTGGCGCCATGTGCCGGCGACGCTCCCCGGAGGTTGACCGGTCGGTTTTCTCGGTACTCCGGCGCCGCGCGGGACCCTCGCCGCGTCAGCCGCGCGCGAGCAAGCGCATGCATTAATGGATGAATGCATCAATGTGTGAGTAGAGCTCGAGTTGGTCTCCATGTCCATGCCGGCAAGATATCTCACCTCAGATTTTCAGTTATGTTGGCTCTGTGTTAATGCTGGTTGTCTACATGCATGCATTGTCCTCTACAAGCTCGCGCTACCACATGGAAGTGTCATGGATAAGTGGGATTTCCTACCGGCCGGCCAGAATGTGGATGCACGTAGTAGTTGATACATTGGGATCGGGGACAGACAACAAGTTGGTATCGATTCTGCGAGAAAATTATTTCACGTAGCAATGTGACTGTGAGAGGTCGATCGATTCTTGCAGAGTTGCAGTAGTCTAATACTCGTAGTTTGTTCATCTACAAATGTGGCTCGGCTCACATCTCTCTCTGTGTCGGTTCCAGTTGCTAACTATAGATTACTTAGTATCATGCTAACACACATGCATGCGCCTTGTTAATCCCTTAGCTAATTAAGCAAACTAAATAACTGGGCGGCGCCGCGGCGGCCGGTCGAGCGGCTGGCTGTCAGTGTGCCGCTATTAATTGGACCATGTTGATTCCTCTGATGACCATGTTGGACCTGACTTAACCACCAAGATCAGAGATTAATCAAATCCACAGACTAGAATATTCTCTGAAGTCAACAACTAACAGCACAAGAAAGCACGCACTCCACCTTACTTATACTTCAGATGTGACGACCGCGTGACCTACAAGATCGAGGCTCCAACTGCAAGCTCTCATGTTCTTCACTCAGTTCAACCCTTAGCATTTTTTAAATGATGAACCTTTAGTAGTATACAATTAGCTCTCGACTCCAAGTGGGCGAGACGGGCCTCACCGAGTGATATATACCTGAATCTGGCCTGCATGTCCCCCAAATCCCGATTAATCCTTCTTTAAGCTTTACAATCATTAACTCTCGTTACATAATCATGCATTGCAAGGCAAGTTGCACATGCATGTCGATCGCTAGGATTTTGTGCTCTTCCATGTGACCTTAACCGTCCAAGATTTGGATCGCCCGCCAACCGCTAGGACCAGCCGCGCCGGCCGGACGCACGAGACATGGCCGGCACGATCGCGTCTGACCGCACGCGCTCTCATGCGTGCAGCATGCCATAATGCGCGTGGCCAAGTGTGGTTAATTAACCTCGATCGATCACAGGTCACAGCTTGACTTTGCCTTTCGTTCGCTGGAGCCCCGTGCTAATACTGTGTGCCAAATAGTAAAGAAACACCACTTCCATACGTAGGTGGATGATTAACTATGAACCTGACCAAATATGTGGTTAAGTTTTCGTTCTTTTCTGGTCTTATTATCTCGCCAATTTTCTCGTGCACATGCACGGTGATCGTGAGAGCCATCACTTCACCCCATGTACTCATATTGCTACAATTGCAAGGCCTAGCTAGGGATGATACACACAAATCTCAGGCGGCAAGAAAGGTCCTTATGAAGTCAATTGCCACAGGACATTCCGGTATATGTGATGAGCGTTCTCAAACTTCCACTAGGTCTTTGTGATGAACTAGCAAAAATGATTAGGAGATACTGGCGGGGTACGATGCAGAAGAGAATGGATGACGAAAGATGCACAAGGTTTCTTGGGATATTAGGTCTTTCACAATGAGGGTTTCTTAGCGCGGTATCCTAGGTACTTTGCTTATGTGACACTATATTAAATGAGGAAAGAAAGGGGTGTTGTAGCTTAGCTAAGATACAACACTTGCACGAGTTCATAGGCAAAAATTATTTCTAGCCCAATCATATGCATGCATGAGACCAAAATCATTAATTAAGAGACAACTCTTAGAGCAAGAACAATAGAAGAGCCCACTGCTGGCTATATGCCATTGTCATGTCATCTATAGCCATCTTATAGTCAATGTGTATAATAGATAGCTATAAAAGTATATCACTTTATCAATGTGTGGTCCACTTGACACTCTCACAAAGTTTCTAGGAGCACGTGCTAGAGCTAACTCTTGCATAAGAGCCCACTACTCTTCTCTCTCCTCTTCTCACTCCTCCAACTCATCAAAAATATACTATTTTAATACTTGTAGCCTGCTGACTGTACCTTATTGTATTTACTCTTAAGAAACAATGCATTGGAGAAGTTGTATCTTAAGTTTTAATTACTCCTATGAAAATATGCTAAGAAACTATGCATTGTGAAAGGCCTTATGTTTCGTCCTAATGACACTTATGACACTGTTGAGAATTTGTCATGCTCATAATGAGCACGGAAAACCATGCCCCTCTATTGAAGGTTCCTGTAGATTTTGGTAAGCTATCTAAATACTTTATTAATGATTAAGCAATTTCCTAATGCAGATGCCACCAAGGGGAAGATGGTGATAGATCAAGGTAATTCGAAACGACAAAAGGGCGGCAGAGGGGCAGAAGAGTGTGCATCAGCAATCGTGACCTTCTGAAGGAAACGAGGCTAAACTTAACTTTGACTGGGCCTTCTCTAACAATAGCTGTGCAGGCTACGACATTGTAATCCGGGACAAAAATGTGGAAGTGATCGTTGCGGAATGTCGACAAGTGCAACAACGCCGAGATGCGACTGGGGCGAAAATTATGGCGATTGAGGAAGGGGTGTAACTAGCCCTACACTGGACTAAAAATAGGTTCAGTGTTGAATCTGATTGCTCTGTCGCCATAGGCTTGATCGGTGGAGTCACTCCAAACATTTCAGCGTATGCCTTTACAATCAATGTAATTCGCTATCTTTTGAGGAAAAGAGATCTCAAGCTAGTTAAAACTAGTAGGGAGGCAAATTTAGCTAGTCATGAACTCACAAAGCTAGCTAGGGTTCAGGGTAGAACAAACCTATGTTTTGGGCCGGACATTGCCGCCGTCATAGCCAATGATAGTACTAATAACTCTACCTCTGTGTAACACAAGTTTCTTTCCCGTAATAAAAACTTTGATGGAGTTGTTAGGTTTGTTAAGTCTTCCTTTTTTTCTGGCCTTGTCACGCCAATTTTCCCGTGCACATGCACCGTGATCGTGAGACCCGTCGCTTCATCCTATCTGCACATTTTTCCTGTAGCTAGCTAGGGTTGATCCTGCCAGGAAAAGCCCGGACAAAAGTCAGGCGGCATTGCATCCGCAACAGGGAATTTCATGTTCCAGTTGGCCACGTCGCGTTTCCACCTCTGCCGACTCGAGCCGCCTGTTCGACGGTCGGATTTGATCCAGCTAGCGTACGTACGAGCAGATCGATCGATATATGCAGTCTTCACATAGGCGGTGGATGCATATACATTATTCCACTCATGCATGGCTGAGCTCTCGCTAGCTACTAGCTGAGTTTTCCTGCTCAGTTTTGCGCCCCACATTTAATCAAGTACGGTACACGTATATGATGCAGAAAGCTGTTGTCGTCCGTATACGACCCTACGACAGGCGGTGCACACACTACACCACCTAGCGTCGCGATGCATGGCATTGCGCGGACGGGCGGTAGATCCGTAGATATGATGTGATAATCATCCTACTGTCTAGCTCCAACTTGCAACTTGCACACCTACAAGTGCTAGCTCGATCGAGAACTTGCAACTTGCTAAGCTTGTTGCTTGCTCCATTATGCTGGCGAATTGACAGCTGCAACGGTGACTAGCTAGCTTGCTCACTAACTGGATGCTATATATATCATGCATGTTATTGTCTGACCACCAATAAGTTGGACAAGTATGGTACTCTCTTCGACCATTAGTGCCTGTCTCTGAAAATATTTAAATATATTTTAGTATCTAAATATATTTATACAGAGTTAACTATTAGTGGTCAGAAGGATGGCATAGGTCTCCCGTATGCTTAATCCTCTAGACCATTTCACGAGCTCTATGGTCCACGTATATGAGATAGAGCGCAATAATATATCCCTGCAGACCACCACCACTATTCCCGGTCAATTTGAGCCATCATCAGCTGAGTGACCTGACATCCTAGCCACTAAACACAAACGGTAGGCGAGCTACTGCGAAAAATAGTGATCAGTGCACACACGGCCGGGGCCCGCCAAAACGATTGAACGGGAAATAATTATCGGAAAAGCTCCCTAGAAGCATCTGCAGGCGCCAATGGAGATCCGGTGAGTGGCAAAGCGCAACAGAGACCGCTAACGGAATCGATCGCCAGGGTGAATATGCTGCCACTACCACTACTAGTAGTTTTTATGTTTATATATGGGTTTGCCTATGTCTCAGTCATCTTAGAAAAGTGCAACTGTAGTTTAAATAAAAATGCAACCGCAACGAGATACACTTTTCTATCAGAAAAGTGTGTTTGCACTTTTTTATGAGAAAAGTGCAACTGATGCATTTTTTTAGGGTGACTGAGAAATAAGAATTTCTCAGGTGCCTGTTACTTAGCAAATCCGTTTATACATATAGAAAAAGGGCTTCATTTTTTGGCCAAACCTACTTTGCAAGTGAGTTAGGCCTAACACGTGTACGGTGTTTTGAGATTATGCTGCCCAACCACCGGTCGGCAGGTGGCTGGCTCAACGTGTTTATGTTGGTGTGTAGCTAGTAGCTGGCTCAACGTGTTTATGTTGGTGTGTAGCTAGTAGCTACATTTTTAGGTTGCAATGGAAAGTGTTCTGTATAAAAAGTTGGATTTAAAGGCTAAAGTCGGCCTCCACGCAATATTGTTGCACGTAATGCTAGCTATTTCCATTTTAGATGTACTATGAACGAATCTATAGGTTTTTCTCAAACAAGAAGAAAGAAATCTGGTGATCTACGGTTTCACCCTAGCCGCCGTTGTCATCTGCCCCATCACCAACATCTCCGTCTGGAAAATGGACAGGTCCCTATCTCCTATCCGCTAACTATCCGCTGTCTACCTATCCGCTGACGGAAGTGGGTAAGGACCACGAGTTTAGTGTTTCGCCGGTTATCGGTCGGTGACCATTTTTTTCAAAATTTGGATTTTAAATTTATCCGCTAACTGCCTGGAATTTCTCTGTAACCGCTGCTGTTGTGGTTGTTAGATTGTCCAAGAACTTTATGTAATTTTTATTAAATTTCTAATTTTTTATAACTTTATAGTAGATCTAATTTTTTGCAAAATCAAAATAAATCTATTAACTCCCTCTGACCACTAATACTTGTCTCTTTATAGATGTATCTAGATACTAAAATATATCTAAATAGATCCATATAAAAATAGATATTAGTGATCGGTGGGAATACTATTTTTTAGCAAAATCTATTTACTAAGTTACTACTGCACTACTCTTAAATCATGCTGAATATACGTTCTAGCTAAGCTAAGCTAGTTAGTTGGCGCATGCCCAATCGGCGATCGTAACGTGGGCACGACTCTGGGGTCCTACCATTTTCTTCCGCTGAGTGTGATTTAGTAGCTTATTAGTTAATCGGTTGAGTTATAGTTGTAGTTTGCGGGGACATGGAAAACGACCCGCCCCGCTCATGTGTGGTGCTAAGCAAAGAATAGAAAAGAATTCGCCGACCAAAACTCCTTTTTCGTTAAAGAATCTGCATCGGTAATCAGTTCTGTTAGTCGGACAAAAAGGCACCTGATTAGAGCATGAGCAGATAACGTACGTGACCAACAGGAGCTAGCAGAGATTGCGAGAGGATTAAACAACAAAAACTCTCGCGTTGAAACGGTCGACGATCGATCGGAAAAGCGCGCGCGCAGGGCGGGGCCGGGGGCAAAGCGTGGGCGGCGGCGTCGCTGTTGCCGGTCGCCGGGAAGGCCAATGGAGCATTGGCACCTGCCCTGCCCATCCGTGGTGTGCATGGTACGTGCGACGGTGACCCCTGAGAGGAAGGGGACGATCGAACGGCGTCGCTGCATGCCATGCCACTCATGCACACCACGGACGTAACACAAATGGGAGAAGAAACCCACCTGCAAATAGCATGTTGATTTTTCTCAAAGGTTATAGGTGGACTAAATTTAGAGGAGTACTATAATTTTGATCACCCGGATCAAGCGTATGTTTAAAATTTAACCTCACAAATGAAGTAACCTTGCATGGAAGTCTCTCTACATCTTCTTCTTCCTAAAACTAACCGAGCCCCGTCTGATCTCCTAGAAGCGGAATTAGTTTTGGCGCATGATGCCTCACAGTACTCCGCCGCCATCTTGTACGCATCGAATGGCACCCGCATGAGCACCATGGTGCAGCTTCTTTGGGGCCGCATGTGTCGTAGGCGCCGCACGAGGCTGGCAAATCGCACATCCTCGAGATGGCTTATTAGTCGGAGGTTCAGGCCTTGGAGCGGTCGGTCCAGTAGTATGCGTTGAGGTTTTCATTGTCGTGCAGAGTGACCCGCCATAAGACGCAAATAAGGTTTTGGATGAAGGTGTCCACGTTGGGATGCAGTTGCAACGGTGGACGATTTCTCATGAAGTTCCTTGCCGGCTATGAGGGTCGCCAGAGTTGCGAGGGCATTGGGATTCCATTTTCTCGGTCAGCAGGGCAACCGACCGCCGGTCCGCCGCCGCCGCCTAGGCTAATAGGAAGGGGAAATTTGAAGGACCAGGCGTGGCGGATGAGTATAAATACAAGAGTTGGCCGTGATGCTTGACTTGGAGGAATTTTTTATGAAAAAGACCACCTGTGCCAATGAAATGTCAGAAAAGATCACCTGCGAATTTTTTAATCAAAAAAGACCACCTCTCGGTAGTGGCATGTCTGGCCAACTGACATGTGGCACATGCCATAGAGCCGGCAAGCACCTGCCTCTTGGGATAGAGCCGACAAGTTGCCTGGCCTCCATCGCTGTCCCCCTCCGTCATCGGCCTTTCGTAAATACGGATGTATCTAGCACTAAAATAAGTTTGATGGATCGGCTTGGTGTGGTCTAGCCTTCTAAAATGAACTAGTATTTACTCATGCAGCGGATGTAACAGAAATGAGAAGAGAAAACCCACCTGCAAATAGCACGTTAATATATGTAGGTCATCTCTAGCCGATTTCAAGTGATCTGCTAGAGACTTGGGGTACTACTATTTCTGCTCCATTAAACTGTTCGTCTCCATTGTTTCCGGGAGAACAAATATGGGTTTCACGTCACCGGCCCATCGCGAGGTTTGTCATGTAGCGGTCAACTCAACGATCAGCGCAGCGGAAGCAAGAAGATATTTGTGACGGGATGATCGATCGACCGGGATTCCATGGCCGCCGAGGAAAATCCGGGAAACTAATTAATCGTGCTTTCGACACATGGACTGCCTGATAGAAACTCGTGCGTGCTGCCCTGACCATACCGACGTACTGTACGTGGGAGTGTAAAAAAGAAAGAAGAAAAAGTACAGTCTAGTCCCAATTCGATCGAGCCAAATCTGATCCGGATAGAATAGAACGAAAACGTCATTTGCTAAACTCCATTTCAGCACTGGGTGGGTCACTGAAAACGACCGCGCGTCTAGCAGATTTTAGCATGGAAAGCACGGCATGCGCCTGCCCGCGAATGGGCGTCCGACGCGTGCCCCCAGCCGCCGCCGTCACGGTGCCACGTGTCAGCAGCGTCCAATGGGAGCGCCACACGCGTCCCGGCAGCTTTTTATCCCCACGAATTGAAACATAAATGTCGCAAATAATTAATACTCCCAAATCTACACAGCGACGGGCGACGTCGTCGTCGAGGTCGATCAGGCCGCAACAGAGGAAAGACCCTGGAACGCACGTGTTAAACTTTTGCCGTTTTTGGGCGCTGCGTGACGTACATCTGTGTGGCGGTTATTAAGGTTAACGGAAAAGCTCTGCGTCGGCTTCCGTTTGACCGTGTGTAAGAACGGAACGGAGAGTGATCAGGCCGCCAATCGGCGCGATACGCGTGTGCTGTCACGCCCTTCTCCGTGACCAACAAGAGCTAGCAGACAGACAGGCGTTTCCACCATCCATTCCGATATCGGCCTTCCTAAGATTAGTCGATGCCTTGGCAGATTGTCCACCTGATTGATTCGGAAGCTCGGGTTAATGAGGCGTGTCTAATTGTCCACCTGATTGATTCAGAATACTAGCTTTGCTTCTTGTCGAGTTAACCGTTGTGCACCATGTACGAGACTTACATTCTTTTTTTTCTTTTTTTTGCGAATCAACGGAGCTTTCACTAAAATGTTTCACAGGAATTACAATCTTTGGCTAGAGTTTCAGAAAGAAAAGGTGGATCGTAGTTGATCCATAAGCACCTTCTTCTAAACCTAGTAGCTTTCCTGGCACAAAGATGAGCAGCCATATTAGCTTGGCGCCCAATAAAACAAATTTTGAAACTTGTAAAATACCCTCGCAGCTCCTCTATCTCTTGACGAATGCTGGCGATGCAAGATCTTCCACCACCTGGATCATCAATAAGCTTGATGACCTCTTTAGCATCTGTTTCCACTTCTACCTTCTGATAGCCTCGATCAATAGCAAGATGTACACCATCCAAAATTGCTAAAGCCTCCATTACCAGTGGATTTGCAGCATGTTCCATCCACCGAGCCTGAGCCAAAATGAGTGCACCGAAAGAGTCCCTGACAACAAGACCAGTAGCACCCATATGATCATCTTCAATAAAACTAGCATCGACGTTTATTTTCACCACGTCCGATGCCGGCTTAACCCATCTAGCAACCTGCTTAGGCGGTGTAGACACCTTCTTTCTGCCAAGTTGAGCAAGATCATAGGTAGTCTCCAGAGCCCAGCGAACTGAAGCAGTCACCGATCTCCCATGTACATCATGCCACACTGCATTTCGCTCCTGCCAAACTGCCCAGCATCCACAAAGAATGACACAGACAATTTCCAAGGAAACAATTTTCCCCTCAACCAAATCAGTTGCCCAAGACCTTGGGTGTAACAGAGGAATATTAATTGAGGCAATTTTCTTCAGATCTTTCCAGAAGAGGCGAGCCCATGTACATTCGAAGAATGCATGGAAAATAGATTCCTCTTCGGCTCCACAAGTTTTGCAGTAAGAGATCGTATCCATATGTTTGTTCTTCAGGACTTGTCTGCAAGGTATAAACTCATTTATCACTCGCCACCAGAAACTCCTTACCTTAGGAGGCACGTTAATTTTCCAAAGAATTTTCCAGAATCGTTTGTCATGTTCACTTGAGGAAGACTGCTGCACCTGATCTTGATGTTGCGCAGCTAGTAGTCTGTAACATGACCTTACCGTGAAGTTGCCACTCTTTTCTAGATCCCAAGCCCAGAAATCCTCCGTAAAGCGACCAATTGGAATAGAACATATTGCTGAGATATCAGGTTCATAAAAGTTTGCTGTAATCTTGTCTATATTCCACTGCACCAAATCAGCCTCAATCAAATCACTGACTTTATGCACTTCTGAATCAGGCCTTCTTACAAGGGGTTTCTTGCCGATATGTGAAGGAATCCATGGGTCTTCCCACACATTAATTGATGAACCATCACCAACTCTTTTAATCAAACCTTTCTTGAGAGCTTCCGTCCCATGTAGTATAGCCTTCCAAATATGAGAGCTGTTACGTTTATTTGAAGCACATAACAGATCTTTGTCATGGAAATATTTGCCTCGAATAACTCGAGCACAGAGTGAGTCAGGCTTATCCATTAATCTCCAAGCTTGTTTAGCCAACATAGCTTGGTTAAATAGCTGAAAATCCCTAAACCCCATACCACCAGATGATTTAGGGATTGCAATTTTTGCCCACTTCTTCCAATGAATCTTGCGCTTTTTATCATCTCCACCCCACCAAAATCTGGCCACTATACTAGTGATTCTCTTGCACATCTTCTTTGACAATCTGAAACAGCTCATTGAGTAAGTAGGTATCGCCTGACAAATAGCTTTCACCAAAACTTCCCTCGCCGAGCTGCTCATATTTTTTGGGGTCCATCCCCTCAACAACTTCTTTAACTTGGTAATGATATGTTCAAATTCTGAATCAGTTGACCGCCCCAACGCCGTGGGTAGTCCAAGATATTTTTCAACCAGCGCCTCCGCGTTAATTCCCGTGGCTGTATGAACCACTTGTTTCATCTCATGAGTGCTGTTGCCACTGAAGAAAACTGCAGACTTGTATTTATTGACAAGTTGCCCTGAACCTTGGCGATAAGTCTCCAATATCGCATGCAATCTTGTTGCACCAAGAGCCGACGCATGTGTGAAGACTAGACAGTCGTCCGCGAAGAGAAGATGGGAAACCCAAGGAGCATGGATCCCCACCCTTATCCCTCTTGATAGGTGAAGTTGCCCACTATGCTTCAGCAATGCACTTAGTCCTTCTGAGCAAGGAGAAATAAGTAGGGAGAGATAGGGTCTCCCTGCCTTATGCCCCTTGATGGTGTAAAATATTCAGAGTATTGACCATTCATTCTGACAGAAAAAGAGACAGTCTCAACACATTTCATAATGAGATTAATCCAAGGCAAAGTGAAACCCATCTTCACCATCACCGCTTTGAGGTAAGACCATTCCACTCTATCATAGGCCTTAGCCATGTCCAATTTCACCGCACAAGCACCACTTTTTCCTTTATTTCTCTTCAGATAATGAATGCATTCAAAGGCCGTAATCACATTATCCGTTATTAGTCTGCCAGGAACAAAAGCGCTCTGTTCTTCCGAAATTAATTCCTCCAAGATTGGTCTAAGTCTGAGAGCTAAAACCTTTGACACAATCTTATAGAGTACATTGCAGAGGGCAATTGGCCGGTACTGGGTCAGGTCCTGAGGCTGCTTAACTTTAGGAATCAGAACAAGAATTGTATTGTTAACCACCCCAGGCATTTCACCTCCCTCCATAAATCTTCGCACTGCATTACAGACATCAGTTTTTAATACACCCCAATGGCGGATATAGAAGCCTGCCGTAAAGCCGTCCGGCCCAGGTGACTTATTCGGATGCATCATAAACAACGCATTTTCAATTTCCTCATCAGTAACTGGAGCACACAGTCTTTCATTCATCACCTCAGATACTTTTGGCTGAATAAATTGTGTTATCACCTCTGGTGTCGTTTGCTCCTGTGCAGTAAAAAGGCTAGTGTAGAAATTAGTAGGGTCGGTGGTGTTTCTGTCCACACGTGCCAGTAAAACTCAAGCTAGTCCAAAATATAAAACTCAATTGGTTATACATATTTTTTCTGAGCATTTCAATTGGTTATACATTAAAACGGACTTAGTATAAGAAAGTTACTCTTATTTTAGTGAACACTGTGCAAAATCAATTTCAAACCAAAAACTCGTACTAGGTCTAGTCTAGTCGCCAAACCAACTATTTTTGTTACAACATATATCTGAATTTAACAAAATATGACTCTCAATTCCTAGTGGGGTATTTAAGTAGGATTTGAGGGTATTTTTGGACACTTCCTATAGACTCTCTTACCACAGATTTTGATCATTGATTTAATGAGTCATCTTGACATTTTTCAGAATATCTGTTGCCTTGACTCGTGCGGTTCATTTTCTAGGTTTAATGTGATTAAGATTGCTCGCCTTACAGAGATTTATAATGGATAATTATGAATATGAGCATATATATATATATATATATATATATATATATATATAGGATAATTTTAGCTATTCATGATACATTCTCGATGAATTGAACACTTAAAAGATTATTTTGACATCTGAAAAGCATGTCAAGTTTTTCATGCAGTTTGTCACCTCATTGAGCTAGCATTGCCTTTACGAGTGGCGATGACAAATTTGATAGGGTTTTCTCAATGATAAAGATCTTCAAGGCCGAGTTGCGCTCCATGATGGGTTCTTGATGACTTGATGATAAGTTACATTGAGTTAGGGATATTTAGAAATCTTAATCGATAGAATTATTGATAATTGGAAGGTTTTACTCATATTAAAATATATTTCTATTTATGTTGTACTAAGTAGTTGTGTTACAATGATATATGTCACTCATATCTCGAGACTATATTTATTTTGACATCATCTATTTAAAATTCGCTCCACCTCAAATTATTTTCGTCCTTCTCCACCGGAGCCGGTGGCGATCCGCACCTAGCTGCGCTGCGCACGCTAGTTGCATGTTTTTCCACCATGCCGATGCCGAACGCGTCGTCCACCAACCCAGTTTCGACAGCATGCCATTGCGTACTCGACAGTCTCAACATGGCATCACGTACGCATATGCTTCGGAAGAAAGAAAAACGACCACTGTTCATGGGTTCAGTCTATGCAAGAAAACAAAGAAAAAACAGTCGAGACTGATCCACCATGCAAGTCGCAGTGTAAACAGAACCACAGGTTGGTCGGGCCACTGTACCGACCATACCAAACCGCCGCTCGCCCAGCAGTCAATGCCGGTAGGCGCGCGTACTAGGAAGAAGGTGGCCCGGCACCGGCAGGTCGCCGACTGTCCACCGGCCGCGCCAAATGCGGAGGGGGGCATGGCCGCGGCGTGGGGTTGGATGGCTGCGATCTCCGGCCCACGCGACACGGCGACCTCCGGCCGGACCCGCCCGGATGGGACGGCGTACGTGGCGCGTGAACGCTCGCGTGGAGCCAAGCTTGCTTGGCGGGGATCGCCGGAAGGAGACGGCGCCGCCGCGGGCTCACTCGGCCGTGTCCGGGACCCACATGGGCAGCACCTGAGCCCACCATTCCCCGTCTTTGTCCCCTTCCCCTTCCTCGCCCCTTGATACTTGGAACCGCGCGAGGTTAATTAAGCTGCGATCACGGGCTAACTAAAACGTGTCTCGGTCAGGCATACGGATGTTCGTCGAGCTCCGCTATACAACTACTCTGTAGGACAACTAACTAATTGATGCCCCTGTCGAGCCTCCGTTACGGACGCCTGCTATCCCGCCGACCAAGCACGATCGACGAGCGTTGCGCGTCCTTGATTATGGCCCTCCGTCGGTTCGATTTGTCCAAATGTACCGGAGGGCCACAGCGCGCGTCCCTGTCGCGGATGGCCGTATACGCTGCGAGCACGAGCTCCGTACGTCGACGGCGGATGGTCGGGGTACCCTACGAGCGCGATTGCCACATCAACGGTTTAGCAGGTTTAATTACGCTGCTAATGGTACCATGTTGTCGGCTAAACAAAAAGATCTGGTGCTAATGTCGAAGCTTGGCACATGGAAGACTCCAAGGTGCAAGTACCCAGAGACGGAGAGGAGAAGCGACCAAGCCAGAGAAAGAACAAGCTCTTTTTGTTTTTGCGAATAGAAAAGAAGAATCTCCCAGTTGTTATTGCGGCGAGGGGAAAACTCGAGAACTTTTTACGAAAAGACCACCTTCGGCAACGGATTGTTAAAAAAAATCACTTGAAATTTTTTTTGTCAAAAAAACCCCCTCTCAATGACGGCAAGTCTGGCCAACTGACACGTGACACTACTAGGAAAACCCTAAACCCTAAAGTGTCGCCATTGGCAAAGCCGTCATGTACTTGCCGCCTGGGACGGAGCCGGCACGTTGCCTGGATCTGACACGTGACACCTGCACGCCATGCTTATCCACCGGCCACCTCAGTGTGCCCGATGGAATGGCCCACATATATTGTTAGCTATCTGCTTTATAATTGTTGATGGTGTGTTTCATACTTGCATTTTGTTATGATATAAGTTGATCCTGCAGATTCTCCTCATGTGATTATTCTTGCGTATGATTCCATGCTAAGTAAAGCACAACTTAATGAGGAAAGGGGAAAGGAAAATACACTCCATTTGATTGTTAGTTGCTAATAATCTGGTAAGGAAAATACACTCCATGTGAACTGTTGGGTGGTGTTCAGTAATGAAAGTTTGAGTCGCTAGCTTCAAATGCTGACTTATATGCCCAGAAAAGCATTCAAAAGGTTCCCTGCATGTTGTCATTGAATATGAAGAGTTTTTTGAAGGAAGATTGAATATGAAGATTTGGTTGGTGTAAGTTTTTATATGCACATTGTGTTGTATTTTGCCTTTATTTGGTCGTGGTGTCTTGACCTGCAGTCTTATATGACTTAGGACGCGTTGATCTACTGAATCGTGCTTCTTTTTTCCTAGTTTGCTGATTTGGCAATACAATATCATTTACATTGTTCTTCAGGTCTTTAAAAGTCTTCTTCAGCTTTCACAAATCCTGAGTTGCTCTAGGTCTGTCCTCACGCGGATGACTATATATCTTGGATACGTTAAGCTGTAGGGAAAAATGGAAAATATAACACCGCAAAGTACAAATTAAGGCGTTGTTCAGTAACATCAATTAATACGGAGAACAAAGTGTAGCTTGTTCGAGTGTGTACCACACTTGGTCAGCATTACTGGTGACCCCTGCATGCGTCTTCTGAATTCTGTTTCCATGGATTCGTTTGACCTGATATTCGTTTTTGTTTTTCTTCTATAGCAGCTGCCCTAGAAGAAACACCATTGCACAAAAAATGACCAAACTGATGCAGCGAGGCCGAGGCAGCGAGCACATCATCAGTGAAGACAATCTGTGGTGTAGCACGATGAGATATCTCCATTCCTTTGCACCGGCCGTTCCTTCTTTTCCTCGGTAGTTGGGTAACGACTGTTAGCGATACAAACTTGTGTCGATGTCACGTTTGTGTAACGTGTTAAGAGATAGACATAGTCTGTTAGGTAGTTTCCTAACTTGGTGCATAATTCATGTAACTCGATCTCTATCCATCTATAAGGATTAGATCGTATCTATCTCGTTCTGTTGTAACCTCCTCTGTACCGAGATTGCATCTATCGATGCCTCTATATAAACACGAAGCCGATAGGAGTCCAACCATTGTTCTCTGGAAACCTCTAGCGATCATAACGACGAGTGAAGTGACACATAACATGGACTGCCCATCGGAGCACCCGATAGATACTGGGACACGGCCATGTGACCGCCGAGAGTAAAGTGCCAAGTGTTAGCACCGTAGTACCACCATGTGCCACTGCCTCTCTCTTCCAACTCTGAGATGAACACCACCGTTGCACCCGCCACCAATGCTTGGTGCCAAGATCCCGACAGCTTTCCTTAGACGATGATGATATATCTCGATCACAGTAGCTGTGTGCCGCCTGTGTTTGGCTTTGGCGGCGTCTCCAGATGCTGAGCCTTAACGTGTTGTAGCATAACCAGCCTCCTTTTTTTTAGGGAGCGATCAGGATTCAGGTGGTTGTGGTGGTACCGGTAAAGCAGCCATATCTATCTAGCACATGCGCTCGCGCGAGACATGCATACGCTAATGAGTTCAGTCAAACGGGAGGCCAACAATCGCTCCACGGCACATCGTATCGAGGGAACACAGGCCACAAGACTAGAATCATATCGTGCGTGCGTCAGTCGTCAGGTAGGCGGCGGTGCGTCAGCCCAAAGGAGTGGATCGATGATCAACTGAGATTGGAACTATAAAGTTGTTTATCGACAGCCAAGCTTAAATTCTTTCCTTCCATGGCTATCGTATCATGCATGTGCACCTCATGGGACACGCACAACCACGCAAACTCTGAATTTTGGTGAAAATTACTCACCGGCCGGTCTCCATTACGAGCGACTGATTGAGTTTCCGGTAGGTGATCGAGAGGGACCAAATGTCAAGCAATGTGTACGTAGAGGAGTATATTTCCTTGCCATCTTTTTAGAAAAAATAATCCGACAATCATGTCTTAGAATTCTCTCGAACTTCTCTACATGTACGTGATAGATGGTGTGTTCTGTCTCGACAAGTTTCCTTGTTAATTTGGTTGATGGCATCACGGCATACGTATACAAGGTGCTTTGCCGTACTTAATTGATCTTAAATATTTGGCTGATCGCTCCGCTCCCACTAGTTATCGTCATGTACTCAATGATTGAGGAGTTTGGTCAGGAATTTACTTAAACGCGGCCAGACTGCTTTTCAGATGATCTGTGGCCGTGTGGGGCTATGATCATTTTCCTTTTGTTTCTGGCGAGACTGTTGTCTTAATTTTCTAAAATTTCTGAAGAAATCCAGTACCATGTATGGCTATATTAAATTGATGCACTAGCGTATTTCAAAAGTCCGAACTAATTAAAAGAGCTAGGCTAGACTCCCTCCATTTCTACATATAAGCGGTATAGTTTTTGGCACGAAAATAAAAGAATGATTGTAGAGGGAAATTACACGAGATTTGGATAGATATATTCCTAGACAATTGACATGAGAAAATAGTCGAGTTTAAATAATATAAGGAAACATAATCAATTCATGAAAAAATGGCCAAACGCAATACACACCAAGTATTCTGAAATTTTCCTAAAAAAACTATACAACTTATATTAGGAATGAAGAGTCTACTTTAACACTCTCCCTCACATCTATGCTAGATAAACGGGAAGACACTATTATGTAAGATAGATTGGAGGCCGCAACTATTGGAGTAGATTAAATAGTGCATTGGCTTGGGTTTAAACTCGAGACCTCCTAAACTCTGATAACATATTGAACTGATGTAGTAGCCAAGTATTTTAAAAGTTCAAACTGACAGAAAATGCTACATATATAATGAACCATGTATACACAAGAAACTTGCACACTATTGTGTACTCTCTCCGTCCACAAATAAGTAAATTGATAGGTGGTGTTTTGGCACCTGGGATTCTAAATTTTGATGTAAAAACATATTGCAATATCAAAACAAATGGACAAAAGGATAACATGTACTTCTCGATATTCTATGTGCTCACAAAGTCGTTGCATGAAAAAACGACATTTTTTATGTCGTGTGTAAAAAGATGAAATTTGTTGTTAAAAAATGGCTTTGTAAGAGATTTTTTTTTGTCTTTTATACACAAGCTACAAAAAATATCGGTTTTTCGCAAAGCTTGGTGTGCACACATAGACGTTGAGGCGTAAGCGCAAACTTTTTGTTCAAATTTTTTGACATTTTAAAATTTTATTTTCCGATGGCAGGAGCATATTCTCCCATGAATTGAGTTTCCAACTAGTCAAGCTTGTAAAACTTAGAGTAGCTTTATAGGAAAATGTAGCACCATTTATGACAGTAAGCTGGTACCACTAGATCCATCTTAAAATGTACTTCATACTATACTAAGTTCACTTTGCATATATTACTCCCTCCGATCCATAATACTCTTTGCTAATACGGATGTATCTAGACACATTTTAGTGTTTAGATACATCCGTATTGGCAAAGAGTAATATGAGTCGGAGGGAGTACTACTCTTTTTATAATATTGGTCAAATTTTGAAAAGTTAAACTTAGTTAAAAGATAGGACTACACCTATTCACGGATGGAGGGACTATCCGTTAACTACCCTATGTTTGATATCCGAGGCCTAGCATATGCTTTGACCATTACTACCCTAATCCGCCCCACTAACAAATGCTTGGACCGTTAACCCCATGTGATTAACATAAATAAACAAATTACACCACGTCTGCTAGATATAGTGACCGGCCCTGGAAAGTCCAGCATGCATGCGCGGCGCGCTAGCTTGCACGCAGGCCACGGATCGTCTGCATATTTTAAGCGGCTTCACTTCTCTTTACGCAAGAGATCGCTCGAACACTCAATCCTACTTAACAAAATTAAAACGTATGTTCATCGGTTGATCCATTTGTTTAATCTTCTTGATCTCTTGGACCAGCGTAGCTACGGGCATTCTGCCGACGGCCGGTCAGTGTCGAAGATTCGTCATAGTCGGCTGATGGATCGGGGCATGCATGCAGATGTTATTATTTGCCCTGTTTCTTTTCTCGCCCCCGATCGATAAGGTACATTAGCATATCCCGCCGTGCGAGCTAAACAAAGCGTGTGTGTGTGGATAACAATGTTTGCTCGAAAGTTTCATGATCGCGTACGTACTTGTTCGTTGGTTTGGGAGATCAAAATAATCCCTAGCACGATCTGGGTACAAAGTGAAGTGGCCGAACTAAAGGGAAAGGCAGCGTACCCGCCACGTCATGCATGCATGCCTGTGGAGTATATAATATAAGGTGACACTTAGTACTTACGTACGTGCAGTATATCATGGCGACTTAGTTTGGATCCTGAACCTGAACCACACATGTTACCGGTGGTGCAGGAGCTTCTTGGGCAGAAAGGGAGTACATGTCGATATCTCATCTTATTTCTTTTCTTTTTGCAAAGAGATGGCCGCTCTCCCATCTTATAATCCTCACTTTATGATGGTTGTTTTGCAATGTCACTGGTATGCTCTACAATTTTCCATTAGCTTGCACGTAAGATTGGTTTGCAAAAATCATTGCATGTTAGCTTTAGAGCTCCATGATAAGATATTTATGGTAAAATTAAAATTAAAAATAGACACAAACAATATATTTTATTTATATCTATTGCTAATTTATCTACAAAGGCATTACCCTTTATATTTTCATTCTATCTTTCCGGTATATAGGGGATGTGAAATAACTGATTTAAGAGTTGGTGCATACCAATAAAACAAACCACTTAATTTCATTGTGAAGCAAAGCAATGCATAAATTTTAGGAATATAGTTCAAAAAACAAACACTAGAATCCTATGAAAATTATAATTAACCTAGGATTTAGTAACAACATCATGTGATTAATTTTGCTAAGTATAATAGACACTGACTTGTGTCTCTTCTTGGACACGTTGATTATTAAAATAAAAACTGAACACATGGAGATCAAGAAGTGTATTAAACAAGTTCGTATAGGTTCATTATGAGCATACAAAAAGTCTTATATGAACCAACTTGCCACAAACTAATATCTGCATATTATTTGGTACGAGGCCGGTCCCAAGATTTTGGGGGCCCAGGGCGAACCTAGAGTCTCCTTCTAATTTAAACACTGATAAACCATTGATACATGTATATATGAGGCAGGATAGGGGTGTCTCTGGCAAGCTCCAGGCATGGGGATGGATAGGATAGGGCCGCCTAGTTTGAGGCAGGGGATGGGAGGGGCAACATTCGTCGGCTCGATTCCGACAACTGGCATGGTGGTAGGAGGCGCTCGCCATGGCCTAGCATGGATGACAGACGAAGAAAAACACTATGGAGTAGCCCAGGTGATGATTTTGGTAAGTTTAGTGGAGGGGTATTCGTCATATATGGTTGAATTCACCAATTTTTTTTTGGAAGAAACCCTTTTATTTTAATTATTATTAATAAAAGTACTCCCTCCGTCCCAAAATGTAAGGCGTCTAAGGATTAGTCAGAAGTCAAAGTTTACTAACTTTGACCAAATATTTAGGAAAATATATATGTATCTATAATATTGAATGGATATATTTAAAATATATATTTTATGGTGAATCTACTGATATTGATTCATTATTATAAATATTTATATTTTTGTGTATAATCATGGTCAAACTTAGAAAATGTTGACTTTTGACTAATCCTTAGACACCTTACATTTTGGGACGGAGGGAGTATATATTTATGCAGTTTAATGTGTTTAGAAAAAAATATTTTTAAAAAAATATTGATTCTTATTTATACTATGTAGATGTCTAACTAGGAGCATCTCCTATTTAAATAAGCGGGTGGACAAAAAAATAATTGGTTTATTTTGTTAAGAGTAATGCTACGCCTACGGACAACTTCTATAAAATTTTCTTACGGAGTCACCTCATGCAGTGTACTGCTATTACCTTGAGTTAAGTAAGTAATCCTCGCATTGGAGTAGTTAAGTTCCGTGTATTAGTAATCCTCGCCTAAAAAAGGGAACGGTGCCACGCACGGTCTGGGCACGCCGTCCGTCCGCCGAATCAAAGATTTGCAGCGGGTTTATCGCGTCGACCTGAGCAACCTCCGCAAGACACCATGACCCGGAGCTCCAACAGTACTCCTACTTGTGCGAACGTACGTAGGCGCCGGCGATCCTCCACCTATGCCTCCGAGCCCGACACGTCGCCCCTGCTTACCGGAAGCGTGCCGGCACCGGTTCGGCGACCGCGAAGGCGCCGCACCACCGCGTCCGTAGATGGCATTCCGATCAACGGCGCGGCGCGAGGTTGGCGGCGCGCGCGCGAGCGACGGGCGATCGACAGGCCGATAACGAAACGGCAGCACCGGCCCCCGGAGCGCGCGCGATCGCTTTCACGCCGGCCGGTCGCCGTCGCCTCATCCGCTCATCGATCAGCCGCCGACGGATCGATCAGCGGCGCGTACGTGCGCGCGCGCTTTAACTTCAACTTCCCTGGGGGAGCGGTTGATTTCCCTGGCAGCGCGTGCAGCCGCGCCGACCGATCGACGTCGACGCTGCCATGACAGGGCAGGAAACCAACTAAAGGCGCGCTAGCTTAGCTAGTTCTGCTGAGGCCTCTGCGTGCGGCAGCTGAGAGCCGTCCATCTGACGACGGAGGAGCTCACGGAGGGCCGGGAAAAGCCGAGACGAAAAGCGCACGGGATCATGGCCTCGTTGGGGATTTCCGACCCAAAACATGAGGTGTCGGGGCGCGGTTGCGGTCGACATTAATCTGGTCGGCCTGATTTGCATCGTCGCGATGGTGCCCCGGAGCCGGAGCGATCATGTCGTTCGATCAGTGCACGAGGGAATATATATCCTCAACAGGGGCGTCACCATCGATCCTAGCACTTGTCGAAAAAGATGCTTCTATCCATCACCTTTAGTCCCCAAACTATTTGGGCCGGGACTAAAGGTGGCATTAGTCCCGGTTCGTGCCGCTAGGGCACGGCCATCACCTAGTCCCGGTTCATAATAGACATTTAGTCCCGGTCGTTAACATGGACCGGGACTAAAGGATTGGCGGGCGGGAACCCCACGGGCGGCGGCCTTTAGTCCCGGCCCGTGTTAACGACCGGGACTAAAGGACGACATTTAATCCCGGCCTTTAACACGGACCGGGACTAAAGGCCGTCGCCTACAAAATCGAGCTTCTCTTCCCCCGAGCCTGCCAGTACACTAATGGTGGTCGGAAGCTTGGATTGAGTGGAGATGTCATGCCCAATTTTTTTTATCAAAATTATCCAAGATTTTGAGTTATTTCATCTATCTAATTGGTTCAAAAGGTTAGCAACTTTACTCTCTCATCTTTAATTGCTAATTTAGCTCATATAATGCTCTAGATGTGGTGAGATTTGTGGCTATAATTTGGGAGTAATTATGGGAGTTTATTTGATTTATATAGCATTTGAGCTTAAATTAATTCCTTAGTTTGCACATGTGTAGAGGTGGTGTACTTGTATGTTGACCAAAATGAGTATGGAGTAGAAATTTGTCATGCACATATATAGCTCTTTTTATGCTCAAAAAATAGAGGGATTTGTGGAGTAATTAATGTTAGAAAGTAATGTGGGAGTAATTGTGAGCTTATGTGATTTACAATAATAATTTTTTAGTAGGATTTATTTGCAATAATTTTTGTAACGTTAGAGAGAGTAATGTGGGAGTATATATGATTTATATGCAATGTGAGTTTATTCATTGTATTAATTTGGTTTATTATATACTTATATAATAATGCAGATGAACCGGCAATGGATGTACGGTAGCCGAGTCTCAAGCGAGTTCATTAAGGGCTTGCAGGATTTCCTCCGTGTGGCTGATGCGAACAAGCGGAATGGTTTTGTTGTCTGTCCATGTAGTGTGTGTAAAAATCTGAAGAATTACTCTTCATCAAGAACCCTTCACGTGCACCTGCTTCAGCATGGTTTCATGCCCAGCTACAATTGTTGGACCAAGCACGGAGAAAGAGGTGTTACAATGGAAGACAATGAAGAAGAGGATGATGACAACTATCCTGGGTTCCCTGAATATGGTGATACTTTCATGGGAGAAGCTGAAGGGGGAGCTGAAGGGGAAGCTGAAGGAGAGACACATGATGAGGCCCCTGATGATCTCGGTCAGACCATTGCTGATGCACAGAGAGAATGCGAAACTAATAAGGAGAGGGAGAAGTTGGATCGCATGTTAGATGACAACAAAAAGTCCTTATACCCAAACTGCCAAAATGGTCTGAAAAAGCTGGGCAGCACACTTGAATTGCTGAAATGGAAGGCAGAGGAAGGTCTATCTGACTCCGGATTTGAAAAGTTGCTGAAAATGATGAGGAATATGCTTCTAAAGGATAACGAATTGCCCACCAGTACGTATGAAGCCAAGAAGATTGTCTGCCCTCTAGGTTTAGAGGTTCAGAAGATACATGCATGTCCTAATGACTGCATCATCTATCGTGGTGACTATGATAATTTGACTGAATGCCCGATATGCACTGCATTGTGGTATAAGATCAGAGGAGATGACTCTGGTGATGTTGAGGGCGAGCCCCCAAGAAAGAGGGTTCCTGCCAAGGTGATGTGGTATGCTCCTATAGTACCACGGTGGAAACGTTTGTTTTGGTGCAAAGAGTATGCCAAGTTATTGCGATGGCACAAAGAGGACCGTTTGTCAGACGGGATGTTGAGACACCCCGCTGATGGGTCTCAATGGAGAAAGATCGACAATAAGTTTAAAGATTTTGCAGGTGACGCAAGGAACATACGGTTTGGTCTAAGTACAGATGGCTTCAATCCTTTTGGGGAGCAGAGCTCCAGTCATAGCACCTGGCCCGTGACTCTATGCATCTATAACATTCCTCCTTGGTTGTGCATGAAGCGGAAGTTCATTATGATGCCAGTGCTCATCCAAGGTCCGAAGCAACCCGGCAACGATATTGATGTGTACCTAAGGCCATTAGTTGATGAACTTTTACAGCTGTGGGCCAAACCAGGCGTACGTGTGTGGGATGAGCACAAACAAGAGGAATTTGACTTACGAGCGTTGCTGTTCATTACCATCAATGATTGGCCTGCTCTTAGTAATATTTCAGGACAGACAAACAAGGGATACAAGGCATGCACACACTGTTTACAAGAGACTGAAAGTATATATATTTAGCTAATTGTAAGAAGAATGTGTACATATCGTACCGTCGATTTCTTAGCAAAATTCATGCCGTAAGAAAAAAAGGCAAGCATTTCAACGGTAAGGCAGATCACCGGGAGCCACCTAAGGAAAATACTGGTGATGATGTATTCGATATGGTCAAAGATATAGAAGTAATCTTTGGAAAGGGTCCTGGCGGACAATCTGTTCCGCATGACGCAGACGGACACGCACACGT